>JARQWZ010004295.1:0-117674 GCA_033150135.1 Gobio occitaniae
GGTCCCCCACCCCTCTTGATTGAGGCCAATGCGGTCAGGAGGACTGTCTTCATAGACAGGATTTTTAGCTCGACTGACTGCAAAGGCTCAAATGGAGGACCCTGGAGTGCTCTAAGCACCAGGGCTAAGTCCCAAGAGGGTAACGAGGTAGAACGAGGAGGATTTAGTCTCCTCGCACCTCTGAGGAACCTGACGATTAAGTCGTGCTTACCTACGGATTTACCGTCTACTGCATCGTGATACGCCGCTATTGCAGCGACGTACACTTTGAGGGTGGAGGGAGACAGCCGCCGCTCCAACCCATCCTGCAGGAAGGAAAGCACAACATTAATCGAACACTGCTGGGGGTCTTCCTGGCGGGAAGAGCACCAAACGACGAACAGGTTCCACTTCAGAGCATAGAGGCGCCTCGTAGAGGGGGCTCTAGCTGAAGCGATGGTATCTACCACTGCTTGTGGTAGGCCATCTAGAACCTCCGCGTCCCGTCCAGGGACCAGACATGGAGTTTCCAGAGGTCTGGACGCGGGTGCCATAGAGTGCCCCGTCCCTGAGAAAGAAGGTCCTTCCTCAGGGGGATCGGCCAGGGAGGGGCTGTCGCGAGGAGTGTGAGTTCGGGGAACCAGGTCCGGTTGAGCCAATAGGGCGCAACTAACAAGACCTGCTCCTCGTCCTCCCTGACCTTGCACAGAGTCTGTGCAAGAAGGCTCACTGGGGGGAAACGCATATTTGCGTAGGTCCCGGGGCCAGCTGTGCGCCAGTGCATCTATGCCTAAGGTACCTCCGGTCAGGGAGTAGTACCACTGGCAATGGGTCGACTCCGGGGAAGCGAACAGGTCTACCTGTGCAACCCCGAAGTGGTCCCATATCAGCTGGACGCTCCGGGGGTGGAGTCGCCATTCGCCCGGAGGTGTCGACTGACGAGAGAGCTCGTCGGCTGTCTGGTTCAGCGCACCTGGGATGTGAATAGCACGAAGTGACCTCACAAACTTCTGACTCCACAGGAGGAGATGGCGGGCGAGCCGGAGCATGCAACGGGAGCGTAGACCAGCCTGTTGGTTGATGTACGCAACGGCCGCAGTGCTGTCCGAACGGACCAGTATGTGCTTGCCCCGAAGCGGTTTCTTGAACCGGGCCAGGGCAAGACGTACCGCCAGAAACTCTAGGCAATTGATATGCCAACGCAGTTGGGGCCCCGTCCACAGACCCGAACTGCGTGCCCGTTGTACGTGGCCCCCCAGCCCGTGGATGAGGCATCCGTGAAGACCACAGCATGCCTCGACACCTGTTCTAGGGACACTCCGGCCCGGAGAAACGAGGGGTCTGACCACGGACTGAAGGTTTGGCGACAGTAAGGAGTAACTAGGACCCGGTACTGACCGCTCTGCCACGCCCATCTCGGGACTCGGTCGAGCAACCAGCGTTGAAGCGGTCTCATATGAAGCAAACCGAGCGGCGTTACCGCGGCTGCAGATGCCATATGCCCCAGGAGCCTTTGAAATAATTTCAGTGGGACCGCTGTTCTGCCTTTGAACGTATTCAAGCAGTTCAACACTGACCGGACGCGCTCTGGAGTGAGGCGCGCTGTCCGGCTGACCGAATCCAGCTCCATACCGAGATAAGAGATCCTCTGCGCGGGGCAGAGTTTGCTCTTCTCTCGGTTGACCCGAAGTCCCAACAGGCTGAGGTGACTGAGCACCATGTCCCTGTGTTCGCACAACTGCTCCCGAGACTGGGCGAGTATGAGCCAGTCGTCGAGATAGTTGAGTAAGCGAACGCCGCGTTCTCTGAGCGGAACAATGGCTGCCTCGACGACCTTCGTGAAGACGCGAGGCGACAGGGACAGCCCGAAGGGCAAGACTTTGTACTGATATGCCCTCCCCTCGAACGCAAAGCGCAGGAACGGTCTGTGTCGAGGAAGGATAGAGACATGAAAGTACGCGTCCTTCAGGTCGATCGCTGCAAACCAATCTTGGGGACGGATGCATTGGAAAATGCGTTTCTGCGAATGCGCAGGTCCAAGATTGGCCTTAACCCACCCCCTTTCTTGGGTACAATGAAGTAGGGGCTGTAGGACCCCGACCTCATATCGGCAGGAGGAACCGGCTCGACCGCGCCCTTCGCCAGCAGGACATCGATCTCGGACCGCAAGACATGGGCATCGCTGCTCCGCACGGAGGTGAAGAGGATGCCCCTGTACTTGGGAGGCCGGCGTGCGAATTGAATCGCATAGCCGAGTCTGATGGTACGGATGAGCCAGCGAGATGGCCTGGGGAGACCTAGCCAGGCCCCCAGAGACCGAACTAGCGGGATCAACGGCACCACAGACGTACCCGGGGTGAGGCAGCGAGGTGGAGTATTCAGACCCGACTCGGGAGGCCCGGAGGCGGCCCGGAGTGTTGCCTGAATACTCCAGGTGGGGCAGAGAGTGGGTGAGAAGGCCCGGGGGCGTCCTCGGTGCCCAATCTGCTGCCCCCTGGCGAGGGGTGAGAGGGGAGGAAAGGAGTGGCAAGGCCCGGGGGCGTCGCACACTGCCAACCTGTCCCTCTCTGGGCTCAGGGAGGGAAGAACTGCTCTGAGAATGTGGGTACCACTGGACTCCGGGGAGCCAGCGGCAGGACCGAAACCAAAAGAAAATATTCTCCCCCCCGGTCCTCCTCCGGGGGAGGGAGGGGTGCGGACACCGTCTCCCCCGAGCAATTCCTCTCTCGCTGGGCTGCCCGTTTCAGGGTCGCTTGCCCTTGTGCTTGCTAGCAGGCTCGCGGGACCCTGGACGGGTTGGGCACCTCCCTTGCGCCCGGCCACCTGCTGCCTGGGTGGAGGCGGGACGCAGGGTGGTGCCCTCGGCGACAAGCAGATGGAGGTGCTGCGGCCGACGACTGGGTGTAGGCAGCAGCTGGTCGTCGGTGCAGGTTTTTTTTTTTTTTTTTTAATTTATTTTATTTCATTTATTTATTTATTTTTAGCCACCTCCGTCTGCTTCTGGGCCACCAAGAACTGCTGGGCGAAGTTCTCGTTGGCGTCGCCGAAGAGGCCAGCCTGACAGACAGGGGCGATGAGGGAACCGAACTTCGTCGGCTCACGCATATCTGCCAGGTTTAGCCCCAGCTTCCTGGACCACTGGTGTGGACATCGCCTGACCCAGGGAGCGTGCAGTGACTTTCGTCACTCCGGAGAGCGAGGTCCATCACCGCACGCAGTTCCTGCATAACCCCTGGGTCGGGACTACCCTCATGCATGCAGGACAGAGGGCAGTGAGAGAGGGAAAAACTTATACAGGTTATGGCCCTTTTGGTGTTCCATATTTTGACACCAAATAGTTCCATGCTGTTAAATTTTTTCAATGCACATCCGGGCAGCCACCCCGGAAAGCATTGCTGTCAACTCTGAATCTGATTCAGCATGAGCACACACCATTATAGTGGGAAACTCAGCATTATCATTTCCAGCGCATAACAGCCCTCTCTCCGATGCAGCAATTGACATCTGTCCTCCGCCAGAGCGCCAAATGAAACGCTAGATCCCCTTTTTTCTTTTTTGTTCTTTTTTTTTTCTTTCTTTTTTTCAACTTTTTTTTTTTTTTTTAAAGGACCAGCAATCCCATCTGTAAGCTACCAGCAGGCATGTGAGACAATGAGTGTGGCCGTCAGACTTGACGGCACACGACGCGCTGAACAATCCAGCCCCTATGAAAGAGCAAGGTGAACAACGCGCCGACGTGGTCATGTTCTCGTGAGAGAACATGAACCACCCACAAACAAAGTCTCAGCACGCTCGTGATGCGATAGAGGAGTGGGGGCCCGAAGAGATGTACTCGGCGGGGAAGCCCCACTGTAATCCTCAGGTCACCAGCGCTTATTAGCCAAAGTAGTCCTTTTCTGGAGCCCCAGAAAAGAAACTAGATCGGGGAATAAGTGAAGGGACTCAACCCCATTTGAGGTTTCATAGTCTCGACCCGCGCATCAGAGCACCGAGTGACGCGCTGGGTTGCCGTGACAACCCCCGCTATCAGCCGGCGCGAGACGGCACATGGCGCGCTGAACGCTCAGCCCTTACGAGAAAGGTGAGACGAACAACGCGCCGACGTGACCATGCTCTCCTGAGGGAGCATGGATCACCCACGAAAGCAATCTCACATGTTTATATGCGAGAGAGATCGTGGCCGTCAAAAGGACAGGAAACAACTGCATCCAGAAACACACGGTTTGAGTGACATCTTGAAAAAGACGCAGAGTCAAACCGTGTTGCTCTTTTAGTGACAGAGAGAAGAGAAAACCGCTCCGAACGTGCCGAGGCACACAGGGGAATAGCCGTGGCTTACAGCGGTTTAAAGGTGCAAGCCCGCTGTAAGCACTCAGAGGGAAACGCCCAGCGAACCAACAGTTTCACTTCTGGTCGCGACCACCGCTGTATAGCACCATCACACCGACACAGGAACAGGTAAGCTGATCTTCTCTCGTAGTGTCTTGAAACTCGTAGAACACACTCTTCGCAGGAAGCATGAAAGCTCGGCTCCGAAGTTGAAAGCAATATGCGGTACTTCCACTTCCGTATTTATACCCGCAATGCGGGGCGGCGCGTGGAATGCGTGCACCGCATGCCAATGTCCATTGGCTCGTTTTTAATACACTCGAAGTAGATTGGTCTCTGAAACAGATCCCAATTCGTCGGTCAGTTCCGACGTATGTCGAACGTGACCGACTGAAAGGGAACTGTTAGTGTAAATGTGAGAGGAAGTAAGGTGAGTCAAGGAAATATTGGTAGCTGGAGGTTTGATAAAACGAATTGGGAAGAATTCATGAGTCTGAGTGAAGAGGGATTAAAGAATATTATGATAGAACCAGATAGATCTGTAGAAATGATTAGCGATGATGTTGTTTATGCTATTCAAGTAGCAGCAAATAAATATATACCAAAAAGGAAAGGACGTAGGAAGAATAAGATAGTTCCATGGTGGACTGAAGAATGTACTAGTGCAATTAGAAGGAAAAGGAAAGCATTTAGGATAGTTAAGAAAACACATAATTTTCAAGATTTAATAGAGTATAAACAAGCACAAGCTGAGGTAAGGAGGATAATAAGGAAAGCCAGAAAACAGTATTGGATGGCTTATTGTGATGAAATTGGGAAGAATACACCAGTAGAGGAAGTATGGGGTATGATTAAGAAAATGAAAGGGATTCAAAAGTGTAATGGGTATCCAGTTTTAAGTATGGAGGGAGAAGTAGCTGTGGAGGATGGAGATAAAGTGGAAATGTTTTTAAAGGCATTTATAAAAGTAAATAGTTCAGAAAATTTGACTGAACAGAGTAGGGAAATGAGGGAGAGTGTGATGAAGGAATATCCTGATATAAAGAAGAAAAAAGAGGCTAAAGATAATTTGTTAGATGTACCATTTTCTATGAGTGAGTTAAAGAGTGCAGTAAGAAGAATGAAACAATCTACTCCAGGAGTGGATGGGATTAGTTACTGTATGATGAAGCATTTTAGTGAAACATCAATGGAAGTGATTTTAACATTTTATAATAGAATATGGATAGAAGGTATAATTCCTCAAAGTTGGAAGGAAGCATTAATTATACCTATTAAAAAGCCTGGGAAAGATCCAAGTAATCCTATAAATTATCGTCCAATAGCTTTAACTTCTCATTTATGTAAGGTAATGGAGAGAATGATAGCTGATAGATTGTATTATCGTTTGGAAAAAAATAAATGTTTTTTTTCTTATCAAAGTGGGTTTAGGTGTGGTAGAGGGACTATGGATCCAATAGTATCTTTAGAAGATGAAATAAGAAAGGCATTTATAAATAAGGAGAGTGTCTTTGCTGTTTTCTTTGATATAGAAAAGGCTTATGATATGTTGTGGAAAGAGGGGTTATTAATAAAGTTACAGAAAATGAGTATAAAAGGAAGAATGTATAATTGGATAAAAGAGTTTTTAATTGGAAGAAGTATTAGAGTAAAGGTGGGTGGAGCTATATCTTTAAGTGGAGCAATTGATAATGGTACACCTCAGGGCAGTGTAATAAGTCCACTTTTATTTATTATTATGATTAATGATGTTTTTTCAAGGATTGATAGAAGTATGGGGAAATCATTGTTTGCTGATGATGGGGCTATCTGGTTTAGAGGAAAGAATATAGATTATAACATAAAGAAATTGCAAAGTGCGCTAAATGAAGTTGAAAAGTGGTCAGGGGAAAATGGTTTTAAGTTTTCAGTGGAAAAAACAAAAATAATACTTTTTTCTAAAATGAGGAGGAATGTGGATGTTAAGTTAAAATTATACAAAAAAGAATTAGAGCGTGTAAGTATAGTAAGATTTCTAGGAGTTTGAATATGAGAAGAGAGAGTGTAATAGTTTTGGATGGAGTGTAAGGAAATTGGTTAGAGATATGAGATTGGAGGAGGTTGGATATGCTCCAATAATTCCTTTATCTCGAGTACCATTATGGATCATGCGCCAACCAGAAGTAGATTTAAGTTTATTAGAAAAAAGGCAAAAGGAAGGTTCATATGAAACAGAAGTATATAATGTAAGGGAGTATATTGGGTCAAGATATGGAGAATATATGCACATTTTTACAGATGCTTCAAAAGATTCAAAAACTGGTCATGTGGGTTCTGCATTCATTATTCCAAAGGTTAAAGTGTATAAGAATAAAAGAATATCAGATTGTTTATCGGTGTATACTGGAGAGATGTTTGCAATAATTATGGCAATAAGGTGGATTAGGGAAGTTAAAATATCCAAGGCAGTAATATGTTCAGATTGTAGTTCAGCTCTAATAAGTTTGAAGGAGATGAAGTCAGAAACAAGACAGGATATGGTAATAGAGATAGTTCAAGAATTATATTCAATTAAACAAGCTAATTTAGAGGTACAGTTTTTGTGGGTTCCAGCTCACATTGGGTTGAGAGGTAATGAGGAGGCGGATGCATTAGCAAAAAAGGCAATAGAACGAGAAATAGTAGATATACAGATTTTATTTAGTAGGTCAGAAATTAAATCAATTATTAAAAAGAATATTCTGAAATTATGGCAGCAATATTGGGACAATGAACTAAAAGGTAGACATTTGCATCAAATACAGTCAACAGTGGGTAAGGGAAGAATATCAGGTAGGAGTAGGAATGAAGAGAATATGATTACAAGACTAAGATTGGGGCATACAAGATTGAATAGCACATTACACTTAATAAGTAAGCATCCAACAGGTTTATGTGAGGTTTGTGAAGTTAGTGAAACAGTTGAACATGTAATAATGCACTGTAGGAGATATATGGTTGAAAGGAAAGAGTTGAAGGAGGAATTAAATAATATAGGAGTTAAGTTGAATATTCAAAATGTATTAAAATCAGATAGGACTATAATAAATTTATTGGTAGATTATTTGGGAAGTACTGGGTTAAATAAGCGTATATAAAATAGGTTTTTTTTTTTTGTTTGGTTTTTTTTTTCCTTTTTTTCTTTTTTTCCTGTCATGGGGGCTGAGAGTGGACGGAGGAGCTGAACACGCAGCGCCGGATGAAATTCTATGATGTCTCTATGCGGGTAAATAAGGGAATTTATGTTGGGTATAGAGATATAGGAAGAGTCAATGGTCCATTTCTGCTATAGGTGGCGGTAATGCACGTTTATGTTTGCGATCCGCCGTAAAATAAGAAGAAGAAGAAGAAGAAGAAGGACAAGACACAAGATCACATGAGGGCATGGGAATCACATGACCATGAAACATAACAAAACCAGGAAGTGCATGACAAGACTGTGAACATGACACACTAAAACATAACCAAGAACATGATAAACTTAAAACATGAACAAGGAACAATGAACATGAACCAACACCAAAACACCCTGTGACAGTAACGCAGCTCTTTCGCTCTTTTACTTCCGCTTTCACTTCTTGTTTCTAGCTGGTAAACTGAAAAATTGCTTCATTTGGGATACGTTTTCCACGTAGCTGCCATGAGAGCTATGGCAGTTCATAACACAGCACATGTTCACCATTCTAATGTGTTTAATACTATAATAACTGTATAATACTAGTTTTAACGTATACCTTTACTACTGGCTACTCTAATGTAGTGTCTGTGTCCTAAAGTTCACGAATGCATTGATAACGCCACGTTCCCATTCGTAAGCTGCACAGGGCCGCCGAACCGCCAGGGGCCCCCCTCGCTCTCAAGAATTAGCTAAGTAGGGCTGTGTTTTATAGTGATGGGAAGTTCGGTTCTTTTACACAAACCGGTTCTTTCGGACAGTTCGTTTCAATGAACCGGATCAAAAAAACGCTTCACTGGTTCAACGTAATGACGTAATTTCGCTATGATGTAATGACATCAAGTCTATCGTGGGATGGATAAACAAACACTTTACACATTAAAATATATAAAGTCAGTAATCATAACATCAGTCAGATAAAATACCATCATAATCTGATACGTTTATTACAATTAAGTTTTACATCTAAAGGCTGGAATACGACCCGGATAAGCGGAAGATTATGGATGGATGGATGGATGGATGGATGGATGGATGGATGGATCTAAAGACTGGAATACACTACAAGATTTTTGCCCAGATATTCCCCCCAATTTACAGTCTGAACAATTTGACGCTAGTTGACAAAAGTCAGAGCCAGTCTGCAGATTTGAGACGACAGATTCCATGGAAAATCGCGTAGTATATCATGGTCATAGACTCCGATTTTTTAGCTCCAGATTTTTATTCCATCCAGTCGGAGGATATCAAACATGTTTGAAATTTTGAGCCGATTTTAGAACACATATGAGTATGATGCGTCGCTACTGAAACCGGAAATCACTGACCACTAGCCAAATAAAATCAAAGAAGAAGAAATGGAGACGTTTAAGATCACAAAGTGGAACTCCGTCATGGAAGAAAAACTTATTCAGCTGTGGCACGAGCATGAGTGTCTCTATAATGTGGAAGACAACTGTTACCACAACAGAGTTGACAAAGAAAAAAGCTGGATGGCGATCGCAACAGAGCTAAACCAACCATGTAAGTAACGTTACTGATTTGCCGTTAGCTTTGTCTTGACATAATTAGCAAACCAAATTCTGAGGTAAACATTTGTCTTAATTCATTCATTATTATGTTAATATTTACCATTACGGGTTTTACATTAAAGTGTTTAAATGTGATTAAAGCGTTAATAGCTGCAAATTATTAATTGTGTTACATTAAATGTTAACGGATTATTTAATAATGTAAACAAGGTCGCGCTACTCGATGCTCGCGCATCTTGGCTGTGTGAGACTCGTGTAGGAATCAAAACAGCAAAAACTATTGTATTAAGTAACTTACATATAAATATTGTCAACGAAAGTAGTTCCAAACAAAGCCACACCAGAGCATATGTGCTTCTTCGAGCAACAGTGTTTCTTTAATGAAAAATGTATTGTTTTAAATAAATTAATGATTTAATTACCTATTTATTCATAAAGACAGTCACACTTGCTTTGTTTTTGAATGAATGTTTCAATGAGTCACTCATTTAAGACAGTGTGCACCATCTACTGGCGGTCTTTCCTTTAAATGTATTGCATTTTGTCTAAAATTTCATATTTCTAAATTTAAAATGTCATCTTAAAAACATTAATCTTATAACATTCTTTATGCAATTATAATTTAACATTGTGATATGAAAATGTACAAATGCATTTACATTTCAGTTTCAGAGGTGAAGAAACAAATTACTTCATTGCGTACCCAGTACAACCGACTACTTAAAGGTCCCATGGCATGAAATTTTTAGAATTTTATGAGGTTTTTTAACATTAATATGAGTTCCCCTAGCCTGAATATTGTCCCCAAGTGGCTAGAAATTTTGATCGGTGTAAACCGAGTTCTGGCTGTCTCTCTCTCCCTTTGAGAAAATGAGAGCTCAGACGAGCTGAATTTTCCTGTTATGAAGTCATAACAGGAACGGTTACCTCCCTTTCCTCCGCCCAGAGAATTTGGCACGCCCATGCGAGCGCCATATTTGTTTGTCCTCGAGAGATCATGGCTTGTGAACGAGTGAACGCTGGCAGTTTCTCAGTGTTGGGATGTACAAATGAAAAAAGTCTTTTTTCAGTTCCTTCTGATCAGTGATTTCTGACGTGTAGCTAATTATTCAAGTTCACACAGCACTTTATTATTTGTGCACACGCTGCGGCTTTTCTCTCTCCCGTTCTTTTATTATCCTTACAGCATGTCAGGTATGCGGTGATGCGCTATTAATTTTTTTTGGAGGAAATGTATTATAATAGGCCTATATAGCCTCATCATCATCATCATCATCAGTCGGCTGCAAATATTAGCCTAATATTAATTTAATAATGAAAGTAGCCTAAACTAATATGAATAATAATAGACTGTAGAAGAAAGTAACAGGCCCACATTAATTGGAAATGCCAAATCATCTTAATATTTAATGCTTTTGTTTTGACAATATTGTGTCAACATGATCACCCAGTACAGGGGTGTAATCATATAGCTGTGACCGTCCGCTGTGAAACAGCTGTGTTGCTCATACTGCTGTTATTGTTAGTAGGCTACATATTATCTTCAGCGAAATAGAGCAAAAACAGACAATATTGTGTCTTAAATGTAATCGCTTAATATTGACTACTTTTTGTTGGGCTATTTTACCAGCCCTTCACAAAAAAATAAATAAAATCATAGCCATCCATAATGCAGCTTAACCTACTGAAAGAGAGAACTGGGGCCGGTTGCATAAACCGTTAAGACTAGTCTTACAAGTTAGACATACATTTTTGGAGGAAACAAGAAAAGGAAAGTTTTTCAATTCAGGGATTGATATATATTGTGATGGTCTCACAAATAGCTAGAAACAGGAGACTAATTTGAGAAAATTTCAGAGTAAACAAATAAAAAAAAAAAAGTAGACAAAGAAATCAACTGATATTTGGCCATTTTGAGATACAAATTTGAATATGTGCATGCGCAAATTATATTTGAAGGCTACAAGACACAAAGCTGTCATATGGACTACTTATATGGTGAAATACAAATCTAATTATAACCTGAACAATAGATAATTAACATTTTACAATTTAAGGTAAATTGAGCAATTTTTACATGTTGCACACATAAACACACCAAACAAAGGCAACTTATGTCACAGGTCGGGGCGGGCCAAACCAGACTGCACCCACCCCTGAAAAACCCGGGAACCACCTCGAGGAACGTGTCAAGGACCAGACAGACAAGGGAATAAAATAATATAGTTTATTTATTATATTAAAAGGCCAATAAATTGGATAAGTCCTAATTAAAATCTTCTTCTTGCCACCAGGACAGTTCAAGGGTCTACAGACCTCCCGGGACGGGAGGTGAGGGACGATCGTGACGGACCGGAGGCTCAGAGGGGAATCAGGGGGGAATCCCCGCGTCGTCCAGGTAGGTCACTGGGTAAGTACTCCTCTACGGGACTCAAGAGGGGAGGCCGTGGTCATACGAACCCCATTCAGACTGGAACCAGGTAAGTATGCAGATGTGGGGGGCAAAGCAAGTCACTGGGGTCACTCCGGAGGGAGGTACTCGGAGGTGGGGGCAAGCGAGCCACTGGAACGATACAGCAAGGTTTAACTGTCCATCAATATGTGGAACATTCGACTGAATTACCTCTCTTCTTCTGAGCAGGGTAAAGGCTTCCAATAAGGGCGTGTGGGGACCACCAGGCGGGGAGGACACTTTGAGCGGGGTGCTCACGTCGGCTGAACACTGGGACAGACGCAGCACAGTTTCGACGGTTCCACAGTATGTGAAGCTTTTCAACTGATATACCTTCTCTCCTTTTTAACGGGGTCAAGGCTTCCAATAGGGGCGTGTGGAGACCACCAGGCGGGGAGGGCACTTTGGGCGGAACGCTCCACTCCAGCTGAACACTGGAACAGTACAGCAAGGTCTCAACTATTCAACAGTATGTGAAGCTTTTCAACTGATATACCTTCTCTCCTTTTGAACAGGGTCAAGGCTTCCAATAGGGGCGTGTGGAGACCACCAGGCGGGGAGAACACTTTGAGCGGGGCGCTCACTTCAGCTGAACACTGGGACAGACACAGCACAGTTTCAACAGTACATGAAGCTTTGCAACTGATATACCTTCTCTTCTTCTGAACAGGGTAAAGACTTCCAATAGGGGCGTGCGGAGACCACCAGGCGGGGAGGACACTTTGAGTGGGGCGCTCACGTCGGCTGAACACTGGGACAGACACAGCACAGTTTCAACAGTACATGATATATGAAGCACTCAGCATTAACGGGGCCGGGTCTTTTCAAAGCAGGAAGTTGGGCAGTTGCTTTATCAAGACCCTTCGTTAGAGACAGCGGTTGGGGGACTGTAGGAGGAGAGTGCACGGCAGACTTCTATTACTTCTCCACACCCCAATTTCACTTCACAGCACAAACCGTGTAAAACTTCACTTCAGGCACTGCAATTCCACTCGCACACCGTGCATTCGGGCCAGCACTCACCCACCGGTCTTTTCTCCCACCAGATCGGATCTCGTCCTCGATCAGGGCTTGACTTTGCTCCGGGAAAGCGGAAGAACGATGCAGCGATCACCACATTCGGCAAGGAGAGGACAGAAGTTGGAGACAGATCATTAATTCACTCTGTGTAATAGTTCACTCGTGCCAAACATTTTCCAAACTCTCCACACCACTTCAGTGTTAGTGCATATAAACAACGGATCAAATACTCATCACTTGCGTCTTTCTCACTACGGACGATATTCCTCAAGTCTTCGCTGACAAATACTTCACTCCTTCCTTCCTCTTCCACAGCTCCAATCTTCCCCACTCCACAGCCCAGCCTCAATAAAAAGAACAACCCGCTGCCAAACACAGCATCATACGGGAGGAGATCCACCCCACAGTCTGTTTTCCCTCTGTTTTTAAAGCCTCATCTCAATAGGTGTCCCTCTCACAGCGTTCTCTATAATTTCCCCACACCTGCTGTCACTCAGGCAATCAGCCCCGCTGCCATGGCAACAGATTCACAGGGCATAGACCGGGTGTTCACTGGAAAATCCTGAACAACTGCATTCACCAGGATCTTAGTCCCGTTCGGTTTGTTTTGTCACCCCGTGACACTTATCCATAATTTGGTGCACCTGAGGAGACCTGGCTCCTCCCATGACTGGCTATGTCATGTGATCCCATGAGAATTCTCAACAACATACATTTTTTTCTTTAAGACTGTTCATAATTTTTTTTAATCAGTTACATAAAAACATAGACTGGCCTAATTTGATACGAAAAGTAAGACTGAATGCCACTTGCCTAACTGCTAGTGGCTCATACTAGATATTAAGACACTGTCTTAACATAATGGCTTAGTTTATGCAACTGGCCCCTGATGATGACGAGCACGTCAGCGAGCAGAAGCTGATGATACTGAGCATGCGTGCGCGTACACGAACGAACGTACATGGCCTGTCGCAGTTCTCGTCTTCGAGTCAAGAATCGGTTGCAATGGTTATCGGATCACCAGTACACTGAACCGAGAACTGTTTATTTCGGACATGTCCGATTTGAGAACCGATGAGCTGATACTGACTGAGCATGCATGTAATTTTTCAAGAGAGAACGAAAAGTTTTGTTGAACATCGGGACGTGTTATAATACAAAACATACTGGAAATATGTTTATGAGTTAATTACTGTCTTATCACTGTATGAGCATGTGATTCACTCAGCTGCATTACAGTTTTTGAAACAATATGGAGCAAAATCTTTTTTTTTTATTAAGTATTTATTTATTTAAAAGATTAATGTTTATGTGTGTCTTAAAGGAATTTTTGTGTTCAGTTGATTCTGTTATTGGCTAAAGGGATTTTTTATGATCTCGGTTAGGGATCATAATAATTTATGAAATACCTGGCCAAGTGTAATTATAGTTAATGATGACACATTCACAAATTGGGTTTGTATTAAATAAACAATGTTTTAATAAAAATGTATTAAAGTGTTCAAATAATACATAAAAAAAAAACAATTGCTGGAAAGTCCACTTACATATGTGACACAATTATTTTTAAACATTGGAAACAAGTAATAGTTTGTACAACTATCAAACTAAACATTTGTTTCATAAAAAAATCCATGTTATTTTCAGGATCAGTGTATTTAATTTCTAAACAAGGTGATATAAAGATAAAAATGATGTAGCCTCAAACTACAGCGAAGGCGAAGCAAGCGACTCCTTTTGAATTGCTCTGGCGGTTCTCTAATCTCAATTTCGTTCTCGTTCTCGAGTCAAGAATCGGTTGCAGCGGTTTTCGGATCACCAGTATCCTGAGCCGAGAACTGTTTATTTCGGACATGTCCGATTTGAGAACCGATGAGCTGATACTGACTGAGCATGCGTCGAACGACTGACTGACTGCACGCGTCTCTCTGAACCCAACGAACAACAACTGATATGAGCGCGGACATGAATGAGGGGAAAATCTGGCGAACCGTATTTCCCATTCAGTTGGTCACGTTCGACGTACGTCGGACGTACTGACGAATTGGGATCACTTCTGGGAGCCCCTATCAGCTTCGAGCTATCTAGAACCGGCCAATGAACAATTGGCGTGCGAGATTTGCATCTCGCGCTCCGCCCCGCGCCGCGGGTATAAACAGGAAGCGAGAGCGAATGCACACTGTCATTCACTTCTGAGCCAAACAGTACATGAAGACTACCTCCGGGCTGGGGGAGTCCCCTTACCCATCCCACGAACTAGGTCTACCCCTAACCCGGGTGGACCTGCTTCTTTGGATGGCCAGGGTGATCTGAGGATCACGTTTAGGGCAAACCCGCCGAGTGAAACTCCGCAGGCCCCTATTCCCTCTGCTCCGCAGCCGGTAGAGCCTCCAAGGGAACCTGCTGGACGCTCCCACGGGAGACCAGTGGTGACTTTTGGAGCTCCAGTAGATGAACAGATGTCTATCGCTGCATCGGAGGGGGATTTTCAGTCCTCGGGGGATGAAGGGTCAGTTGTACTGCCTCCCTCTGGGAGAGTGGCAACGGCTGCCCCGGACCCTGAGATGGCTGCAATGCTTGCCCGGGCCGCCGAAAGGGTTGGGCTTGAGTGGAACCCTCCACCGTGTCCCGAACCCTCTAGGTTGGACGATTAGTTCCTCGGGGTGGGTCGCGCTGGTTCTCAGCGTCCCGCCCCGACACCTTTCTTTCCGGAGGTGCATGAGGAGCTCACGAGGTCGTGGACGGCACCTTTTTCTGCCAGAAACCGGCCGAGTGACTCCTCCCCCCTCACTACCCTCGACGGCGGGCCAGCCAAGGGTTATGTGGGGATCCCGCCAGTGGAGCGCGCCGTCGCGATGCAACTGTGTCCGGCGACCGCCTCTAACTGGCGCGGTGACCCACGTCTCCCGTCCCGGGCTTGTAAGTTCTCTTCCGGTCTGACCGGGAAGGCTTACAAGGCTTGCGGACAGGCTGCGTCTGCCTTGCATGGTATGGCGTTGCTGCAGGTCCACCAGGCCCAGGCACTCCTTGACATGCACGAGGGTAGGCCTGACCCAGAGCTCCACCGGGAGCTCCGGACGGTGACGGACCTCGCCCTCCGGACGACGAAAGTCACCGCCCGTGCCATCGGTCAGGCGATGTCCACGCTTGTGGTCCAGGAGCGTGATCTCTGGTTGAACCTGGCTGACATGAGGGAGACCGATAAATATCGGTTCCTGGACTCCCCCATCTCGTCAGCTGGGTTATTCGGCGACGCGGTCGAGAGCTTCGCCCAACAGTTCTCGGCCGCCCAGAAGCAGACGGAGGCGATAAAGCACATCCTGCCCCGGCGGCCCGCTGCTGCCTCCACCCCGCCGCCGGCGTCAGCGCCTCCGACTACTCGTCGCCGAGGACGTCCTCCATTTTTTGCCTCCACCCCCGCCAAGGCACCGCAGCAGCCTTCCACCAGCCAACGGCGTGGGGCCGGCCGTGGAAAGGATGACTGAGCATGCATGTAATTTTTCAAGAGAGAACGAAAAGTTTTGTTGAACATCGGGACGTGTTATAATACAAAACATACTGGAAATATGTTTATGAGTTAATTACTGTCTTATCACTGTATGAGCATGTGATTCACTCAGCTGCATTACAGTTTTTGAAACAATATGGAGCAAAATCTTTTTTTTTTATTAAGTATTTATTTATTTAAAAGATTAATGTTTATGTGTGTCTTAAAGGAATTTTTGTGTTCAGTTGATTCTGTTATTGGCTAAAGGGATTTTTTATGATCTCGGTTAGGGATCATAATAATTTATGAAATACCTGGCCAAGTGTAATTATAGTTAATGATGACACATTCACAAATTGGGTTTGTATTAAATAAACAATGTTTTAATAAAAATGTATTAAAGTGTTCAAATAATACATTAAAAAAAAACAATTGCTGGAAAGTCCACTTACATATGTGACACAATTATTTTTAAACATTGGAAACAAGTAATAGTTTGTACAACTATCAAACTAAACATTTGTTTCATAAAAAAATCCATGTTATTTTCAGGATCAGTGTATTTAATTTCTAAACAAGGTGATATAAAGATAAAAATGATGTAGCCTCAAACTACAGCGAAGGCGAAGCAAGCGACTCCTTTTGAATTGCTCTGGCGGTTCTCTAATCTCAATTTCGTTCTCGTTCTCGAGTCAAGAATCGGTTGCAGCGGTTTTCGGATCACCAGTATCCTGAGCCGAGAACTGTTTATTTCGGACATGTCCGATTTGAGAACCGATGAGCTGATACTGACTGAGCATGCGTCGAACGACTGACTGACTGCACGCGTCTCTCTGAACCCAACGAACAACAACTGATATGAGCGCGGACATGAATGAGGGGAAAATCTGGCGAACCGTATTTCCCATTCAGTTGGTCACGTTCGACGTACGTCGGACGTACTGACGAATTGGGATCACTTCTGGGAGCCCCTATCAGCTTCGAGCTATCTAGAACCGGCCAATGAACAATTGGCGTGCGAGATTTGCATCTCGCGCTCCGCCCCGCGCCGCGGGTATAAACAGGAAGCGAGAGCGAATGCACACTGTCATTCACTTCTGAGCCAAACAGTACATGAAGACTACCTCCGGGCTGGGGGAGTCCCCTTACCCATCCCACGAACTAGGTCTACCCCTAACCCGGGTGGACCTGCTTCTTTGGATGGCCAGGGTGATCTGAGGATCACGTTTAGGGCAAACCCGCCGAGTGAAACTCCGCAGGCCCCTATTCCCTCTGCTCCGCAGCCGGTAGAGCCTCCAAGGGAACCCGCTGGACCCTCCCACGGGAGACCAGTGGTGACTTTTGGAGCTCCAGTAGATGAACAGATGTCTATCGCTGCATCGGAGGGGGATTTTCAGTCCTCGGGGGATGAAGGGTCAGTTGTACTGCCTCCCTCTGGGAGAGTGGCAACGGCTGCCCCGGACCCTGAGATGGCTGCAATGCTTGCCCGGGCCGCCGAAAGGGTTGGGCTTGAGTGGAACCCTCCACCGTGTCCCGAACCCTCTAGGTTGGACGATTAGTTCCTCGGGGTGGGTCGCGCTGGTTCTCAGCGTCCCGCCCCGACACCTTTCTTTCCGGAGGTGCATGAGGAGCTCACGAGGTCGTGGACGGCACCTTTTTCTGCCAGAAACCGGCCGAGTGACTCCTCCCCCCTCACTACCCTCGACGGCGGGCCAGCCAAGGGTTATGTGGGGATCCCGCCAGTGGAGCGCGCCGTCGCGATGCAACTGTGTCCGGCGACCGCCTCTAACTGGCGCGGTGACCCACGTCTCCCGTCCCGGGCTTGTAAGTTCTCTTCCGGTCTGACCGGGAAGGCTTACAAGGCTTGCGGACAGGCTGCGTCTGCCTTGCATGGTATGGCGTTGCTGCAGGTCCACCAGGCCCAGGCACTCCTTGACATGCACGAGGGTAGGCCTGACCCAGAGCTCCACCGGGAGCTCCGGACGGTGACGGACCTCGCCCTCCGGACGACGAAAGTCACCGCCCGTGCCATCGGTCAGGCGATGTCCACGCTTGTGGTCCAGGAGCGTGATCTCTGGTTGAACCTGGCTGACATGAGGGAGACCGATAAATATCGGTTCCTGGACTCCCCCATCTCGTCAGCTGGGTTATTCGGCGACGCGGTCGAGAGCTTCGCCCAACAGTTCTCGGCCGCCCAGAAGCAGACGGAGGCGATAAAGCACATCCTGCCCCGGCGGCCCGCTGCTGCCTCCACCCCGCCGCCGGCGTCAGCGCCTCCGACTACTCGTCGCCGAGGACGTCCTCCATTTTTTGCCTCCACCCCCGCCAAGGCACCGCAGCAGCCTTCCACCAGCCAACGGCGTGGGGCCGGCCGTGGAAAGGATGTCCAGCCCGCTCAGGCCGCTGCCAAGCCAGGTGGCAAGCGTCGTCGCAAGCGACCCTGAGACCGGCCGCCCAGAGATGGAGGAAACTGCTCTGAGGGAGATGGCTGCAGCACCACTCCTTCCCCCGGAGGAGGGCTGGGGGGAAAATCTTTTGTTTGTCTGTTCCCAAACTTCAATAAAAGAGCAGTTTCCAATATCTCTGGGTGCCAAGAGAGCGCGCTTGGCAGTGGTCGACGCTCCCATGCCTCGCCACCCTCAAGTACCTCTCTCTTCGCCAGCAGGGGACGCCGGCTGTCGGGACGCACACAAGTGGCCTCCCCACACTCGCACGTCCCCTCCGCGGATGCAGGTACGTGTTGCACAGCACACTCAGATCCCGCTTTGGGCCGCTCCCATGCCGTCCGAGCCGGATCCCTGCGTTCCGCCTTGCTAACCCGCTGCGGGTACGTCTGTGGTGCCGATGATCCCCCTTGCTCGGAGTCTGGGAGCCTGGCTAGCGCTTCCCAGCCCGTCTCGGTGGCTCCTCCGTACCATCAGACTCGGCTATGCGATTCAGTTCGCCCGGCGTCCCCCCAAGTTCAGGGGCGTTCACTTCACGACTGTAGTGGAGGCGAACGCCCCCGTGCTCAGGGCGGAGATCGCTGTCCTACTGGCGAAGGACGCGATAGAGCCGGTCCCTCAAGCCGATATGAGGTCCGGGTTCTACAGCCCGTACTTCATTGTACCCAAGAAAGGCGGCGGGTTACGACCGATCTTGGACCTGCGATTCCTGAACCGGTCCCTTCACAGGCTGCCGTTCACGATGTTAACGCAGAAGCGCATCTTCAGGTGCATCCGTCCCCGAGATTGGTTTGCAGCGATCGACCTGAAGGACGCGTACTTTCATGTCTCGATTCTCCCTCGACACCGGCCCTTTATGTGCTTCGCGTTCGAGGGACGGGCATATCAGTACCGCGTCTTACCCTTCGGCCTGTCCCTGTCGCCCCGCGTCTTTACGAAGGTCGCGGAGGCGGCCATTGCTCCCATGAGAGAGCATGGTGTTCGCATCCTCAACTACCTTGACGACTGGCTGATTCTTGCCCAGTCGCGAGCGCAGTTGTGCGAACACAGGGACAAGGTGCTCAGTCACCTCAGCCAGTTGGGAGTTCGGGTCAACTGGGAGAAGAGCAAACTCTGTCCCACACAGAGGATCTCTTTTCTCGGTATGGAGATAGACTCGGTCGCCATGACAGCGCGCCTCACAGAGGAGCGCGTCCAGTCAGTGTTGAACTGCTTGAATTCGTTCAAAGGCAGGACAGCGGTACCACTGAAACATTTTCAGAGGCTCCTGGGGCATATGGCATCCGCAGCCGCAGTAACGCCGCTCGGATTGCTTCATATGAGACTGTTTCAACGCTGGCTACACGATCGAGTCCCGAGATGGGCGTGGCACAGCGGTTCCCTCCGTGTCCAAGTGACTCCGAGGTGCCGGCAAACCTTCGGCCCATGGTCGGACCCTTTGTTTCTACGGGCGGGAGTTCCCCTAGATCAAGTGTCCAGGCACTCCGTTGTCTCCACGGATGCCTCATCTACCGGATGGGGTGCCACGTACAACGGGCTTGCAGTTTCGGGTCTGTGGACGGGGCCTCAACTGCAATGGCATATCAATTGCCTCGAGTTGTTAGCAGTTCGTCTTGCACTCAGCCGCTTCAAAGTGCCGCTCAGAGGCAAGCACTTTCTGGTCCGGACGGACAACACTGCGGCCGTAACGTACATCAACAAACAGGGTGGTCTACGCTCCCGTCGCATGTCGCAACTCGCCCGCCATCTCCTCTTATGGAGTCAGATGCATCTGAGGTCGCTTCGTGCCGTTCACATTCCGGGCCTGCTCAATCGTGCGGCCGACGAGCTGTCACGTCAGCAGGTGCTTCCGGGAGAATGGCGACTCCATCCCCAGGCGGTCCAGCTAATCTGGAGTCGTTTCGGGGCCGCACAGGTAGACCTGTTTGCCTCCCCAGAGACGACCCACTGTCAGTGGTTTTATTCCTTGACCGAGGGGACCCTCGGGTCGGATGCCCTGGACCACAGCTGGCCCCGGGAAGAACACAAGTATGCGTTTCCCCCAGTGAGCCTTCTTGCGCAGACACTGTGCAAAGTCAGGGAGGACGAGGAGCAGGTCCTGTTGGTCGCTCCGTATTGGCCCAACCGGACTTGCTTCCCGGAACTAGTGCTCCTTGCGACAGCACCTCCCTGGCCCATTCCTCTGAGGCAGGACCTCTTGACTCAGAGACGGGGCACCCTATGGCACCCGCGTCCGGACCTCTGGAAACTCCATGTCTGGTCCCTGGACGGGACGCGGAGGTTCTAGGTGACCTACCGCAAGCGGTAGTTGACACCATCACTTCCGCTAGAGCCCCCTCTACGATCGCATCTGTGCTTACCTTTCTACAAGATGGGTTGGAGCGAAGGCTGTCTCCCTCCACCCTCAATGTCTATGTCGCCGCTATCGCCGCTAATCATGAGCTCGTAGATGGAAAATCTCTAGGTAAGCACGATCTGATCATCAGGTTCCTTAGGGGAGCGAGGAGATTAAATCCACCTCGTCCTCCCTCCATACCCTCTTGGGACTTAACTCTGGTGCTAACTGCACTACAGAGAGAACCTTTTGAGCCTCTGCAGTCAGCTGAGTTGAAAGTTCTGTCGTTAAAGACTATACTCCTGACTGCGTTGGCCTCCATCAAGAGGGTAGGGGACCTGCAGGCATTTTCGGTCGACGAATCGTGCCTGGAATTCGGGCCCGGTAACTCTCATGTGATCATGAGACCCCGGCCTGGATATGTGCCCAAGGTTCCCACTACTCCCTTCCGGGACCAAGTGGTGAGCCTGCAAGCGCTGCCTTCGGAGGAGGCAGACCCAGCCCTAGCTTTTCTCTGTCCCGTCCGTGCTCTCCGGACTTACGTGGATAGAACGCAAAGCTTCAGGACCTCAGAGCAGCTCTTCGTCTGTTACGGAGGACAGCAGAAGGGAAAGGCTGTCTCCAAGCAGAGGATGGCCCACTGGATAGTGGATGCCATCGTCTTGGCTTATCAGTCCCAAGACGTGCCCTGCCCGCTCGGGTTAAGAGCCCACTCCACTAGGGGTGTTGCCTCTTCCTGGGCGCTGGCTCGTGGCGCCTCGCTGGCAGATATTTGTAGAGCTGCGGGCTGGGCGACACCTAACACGTTCGCTAGATTCTATAGCCTCCGTGTAGAGCCGGTTTCTTCCTGTGTGCTCACTTCCCATAGTCAGTAACACCTAAGTGCCCGTTCTAGTGTCGGCTTGCTGCGCCATTCCCTCCCCTATGGTAGACGGATGCGTGCGCTTATTCTGCTCCAGTCGAGTTCCCTGGATCGGCGAACACTGTTGAGTCCTCCGCAACCCGCGGCAGTCGGACGTGGCGGAGCGTTCGATGCATTGGTGGAACTTGTGTTAGGCTGGGTTCCGTATGTAGTGACCTCCACGGCGGTCCCATGTGTGTATTCTTCCACGGTACGGCTCCCTACGGCGAGCCCGTGTCTTTCCCAGGTACGTGTTGTCCCCCTCCACGAATTGGCCGGGGCCACCCCTGGGACTTCCGTATGTTGTGCTGCCCACGGCCAGCCCATACGTGTATTCTCCACATGTTAATTCCCTCTGGGCATGATGTGGCTTCCGCAGCGGCCTTCACAGGCACGCTTTCCCAGCGTTATCCAATACAGTCAGCTGAATGGGTCTTGCGGAACAGCAGCTTTGACTCTCCCTGCGTGAACTTTCCCGCCCGCATCAGATCGGGGTCTGAGGGGCTCATCGCTGGGCGCTGGAAGTGGTAGTAACTATGGCGTTTTCCATAAGGATCCCAATTCGTCGGTACGTCCGACGTACGTCGAACGTGACCGACTGAATGGGAACGTCTCGGTTACGTATGGTAACCCTCGTTCCCTGAAGGAGGGAACGGAGACGTACATCCCGTCGCCACAGTTGCTGTACCATCACTGCAGGTTGAGCCACTACGTTTGGCTCCTCAGTGAAAAACAGCGTGCATTCGCTCTCGCTTCCTGTTTATACCCGCGGCGCGGAGCGCGAGATGCAAATCTCGCACGCCAATTGTTCATTGGCCGGTTCTAGATAGCTCGAAGCTGATAGGGGCTCCCAGAAGTGATCCCAATTCATTGGTACGTCCGATGTACGTCTCCGTTCCCTCCTTCAGGGAACGAGGGTTACCATATGTAACCGAGACGTTATTTAATTACAAAACATAGTAAGTGGATCATGGTTTCTGCACTGATGAAGACTGATTTATTGATTTTATAACTGTAAAACATTCTCGTTTTCACATCACTGCCTGTAAGTGTTTGGATGCTTAAAGGTGGGGTAGGTAAGAATGATCTAAAACACTTTTGTCAAATTTGTTTAAACTTTCTTTATATGTCAATACATAATTAAAATTTAAGTACTCTGAAAAAGAGAGTATAAAAATCGAGTGACTCTAGACTTTTTAATCTGCAATAAACAGCGCTCATTATTTTCGTTCGGGACGAATCAAGTGATTGGCTTGGGCGACTGTCACTCTCTCTCGCTACCATGGCTACCGCCGCTTTTGCTCCAGGATCTGCCCACATGCACCCCAGTGTTGCCAAGTCGGGCTACTTCAAACACTGTTGCCGCGGCTGTTTTTCATGTCCGCGGGTTGAAGCGACCATAATTATGTGATATTTTGCCCCGGGATTTGCGAATTTTAGCAGGCAGCCCTACCAAAAAGACACATATTTTACCCCCAAAATTTTTACTGGAGAAACACGACTGGGCTTGTTTTGGGCTAGTTTTGAGTAGCAATTGGGCGGATTTTGTTGTGAAAACCTGGCAACCCTGGCACACCCGTTTGAGTTCACGAGGCTGTATTTCTGCTGGACAGGTAATCTTTCATTTTGATTATACATTTTTTTGGTTTATGTTTTCATGAAGCATGTCTCACTAGCACACGTAGCTGCCTAATATAGCTAACATAACATTACTTGGCATAAAGTTACAATGTTATACACTTAGCGAGCCATTAGTAGAGATGATAAATACTCTTAGTATACTCTTAGTACTCTTACTGCTTAGCTCAAGTTGATCGCTGTCGTGTTGAATTTCGCAAAATGTAACTAGATAACAAAATGCATGTGTAAAAGCTAGTACACCGCATCCAGGAACTTTTTTTAGAACTAAGTTAGCTTTAGCTACTACCCTCTGTCTAAACTCTTCTACCATGTTCACCGGGAACTTTACCTGCACGTTTATTTCGGCCCTTGGTTTGTTTTTATATACTCTACCAATGTTTTTATCTTGTATCTGTGCGTGTCGTAGACGTGTTGTGTGTGTATTTTAAACTTTACCAGTATCGTTATTCTAGCTTGAGAGTGAGTACTAAAAGACATCTTATTTGTTTATATTGTGACGTTATGCACTTCCCAGAGAAGCAGACAGGAGACTAGAATCCGGTATTCAAACACCCAACGGGCTGTGTTTTATTTCCTGAACGTGTACAACCTAAAACACGGGTATCAGGAGGTGTCTTAACTTTCCAAAAACAACAAAACGCCAGAGAGATCGAGACTAACTCCTCGCCGCCACTCAACTCACTCTTTTTAAGCGTTCCGCCCCCCTTCTCTATTTCCCTCCCGGACACCTCCCCCCAACAGCACGTGAATCAAGTAAGCCTATCTATAATGGAGAATAAACAGCGTCAGCGCCACACTGCCCCCTCCTCAGGTTTCCTCGTCCTCGAGGAAAGGTGAACTCCATGAAACGCTGGGGTACCCGAAGTGCCTCTCTGGGCCGGAGCCGTGATCCAGTCTTCGCTCTTGGAGTCTGCTTCAGGTCACTGGCAGGTAGCCTATGCCTTAAAGGGGTAGTCGGCCGGTATTCAACATCCGGACTGACATGACGGCCTCCTCTACGATGTCTTCTGTCAGTCGAATGATGACCAGGGCTCATGGTATGATCTTCAAGTGCCCCCAACCCAGACCGATCCAGAAGAACCCCAGATCCTCCTGGCGCTGCGTGTTCAGCTCCTCCAGGAGTATCCAGAGTGCCCCCAGGAGCCTGGGTCAAAGAGTCACCCTCTTCACAGCCTGCTGAGGTTCCCCACCCCTTGTCTGGCGCTGCGTGTTCAGCTCCTCCGTCCGCAGGGTGGGTCGCCCCAGCAGTCTGCCGTTGTACTCCGCTCTTGAAGGGTTGCCGTTCTCCCAGATATGGAGCCATCCTGTCCCGGTGTAAAACCACAGTCTTTCCCCCAGGCCTCTTCCGAACACGGTAAACAGACTCCCCAAGCCTCTTTACTACGTAACAAGGTCCTACCCAGGCACAATCCAGCTTAGGTGAACGTCCCTTCTGCCTCTTCGGACTATAGACCCATACCAGCTCTCCAGCATTAAAATCACGTCCCGTACAATTATGGTCATACGCCCTCTTTTGTCGTATCCCCGCCTGCAAGGCCTGACGACGAGCAAACTCATGGGCTGACTGCAGCCGGTCCTGTAGCTGATGGGCATACTCTAATCCGGCCGGGGCTTTCGGTGCATCCGGAGGTTGACCCATCAATAGGGAGGATGGGGTTCGCAGTTCTCTGCCCAGCATGAGGAGAGCTGGTGTACATCCTGTGGTCTCCTGCACCGCACTCCGACTTGCAAGTAGGACCATCGGCACCTGAAGATCCCAGTCCTTTTGATCCTGACTCACACACAGGGCCAGCTGGGTGGCCAGTGTTCGATTGTACCTCTCTACTAACCCATCACTCTGGGGGTGTAGGGGAGTTGTCCTTGTCTTCCGGATGCCCAACTGTCGGCAGAACTCGGAAAACACATGTGACTCAAAGTTCCTCCCCTGATCAGTATGCACCTCAGCGGGAACCCCAAAGCGAGCAAACATACCTTCCAACAGGACCTCCGACACTGTCCCTGCCTCCTGATTGGGAACAGCATAGGCCTCTGGCCATTTTGTAAAGTAGTCCATGGCGACCACCACAAACCGATTTCCTCGAGGAGTCTGAGGAAACGGTCCTAGTACATCTACACCCACGCGATCCATGGGACAGCCTACCAGGCGTTGTTGTAGCGGGGCATGGGACTGGCCCGTTGGCCCTTTCTTAGCAGTGCAGGCATCACACCGACGACAGTAGGACTCCACATCCCTGCGGCAGGTGTGCCAATAGAACTCTTCCCGAACTCGTTTTAATGTTTTGTTCACTCCAAAATGTCCTACCCCCGGCTGTCCATGCATTGCTTCCAGAACCACACGGTGACAGGACTTAGGCACTACTGTCTGCCACTTGGTTACGCCTGTCACTGGTTCCACGAATCCTCTCTGCAACACTCCAGAATTCAATGCCAGGCCATCCCGCATGGACCACAGCCCCCTCACCACTGATCCAAAAGCCATAACCTCTTCCCACGTAGGCCTCCTTCCAGCTTCCACCCAGTTGATGACCACCTGGAGCTCCGGGTCATTATGCTGCTCAACGGCCCATGCTACATGTGAATCAGGATGCACTGCACTACAAGATGCCTCCAATCCCATCTCTGTTCTATCCACCGTGCCACCTCTCCCTCCGGCTCCCGGAAAGACAACAGCCAACGGAGGGAAGCATGATTCGTTCTGATCACAAAATGGAGACCGCAGAGGTGATGCCTGAAATGACTGACTGCCTCTACCATGGCTAAGAGTTCACGTCTGGTCACACAGTAATTACGCTCTGCCCGGTTGAAGGCCCGACTGTAGTAGGCAATAACCCTCTCTCCCTTTTCCCCCTCCTGTGAGAGAACTGCACCCAGACCCACATTGCTGGCGTCTGTGTCCAGGATGAATGGCAATCTAGGGTCTGGTGCGGCCAAGACTGGTGTATGACACAAAGCCTCCTTCAGGCTTTCAAAAGCCTGCTGCTGCTCTTGCCCCCACTGGAACCGCTGTGATTTCTTTGTCAACTCATGGAGGGGAGCAGCCATCGTAGCGAACCCAGGGACGAATTTCCTATAATACGATGCTAGTCCTAAGAAAGCCCGCAACTGCCTAAGGCTGCATGGGACTGGCCAATCACGAACAGCTGCTGTTTTCTGATCATCAGTAGCCACCCCTGCCGCACTCACATAGTGGCCTAAGAAGGTCACGGCCTTCTGCATCAGCTGGCACTTCTCCGGATGCAATTTCAGACCAGCCTGGGCTATCCTGGTCATGACTAGGTCAAGGGCACTCAGGGCAGATTCAAAGTCTTTTCCATGCACTAAAATGTCGTCCAAATAAACAAGGCATGCTTCTCTAGGAACACCCTGGAGCACCCGCTCCATCAGCCGCTCAAAGGTTGCTGGGGCATTGCACAGACCAAAAGGCATGGTCTTGAATTGCCAGAGGCCCGTACCTGTCGTGAAGGCAGTCTTTGGTCTCGCTTCAACACTGAGGGGCACCTGCCAATACCCGCTACGCAGATCTAGCGAAGAGAACCACCTAGACCCAGCGATCTGATCCAGCGACTCATCAACCCGTGGAAGCGGGTAAGAGTCCTTGACGGTCACCTCATTCAGGCGTCTGAAGTCGACACAGAAACGCCAGCCTCCATTCTTCTTAGGGACCAATACGACCGGTGAGGCCCAGGGGCTTTCCGATGGCTCTATAATTCCCGAAGCCTTCATCTCTTCTAGGCAGTGATCCGCAGCCGACTGCCTTGTGGGAGGTAACCGTCGTGCACGTTGCCGGATGGGTGGTGCATCCCCAGTGTTTATACAATGTTGTACCAATACTGTCTGCCCGACATCACCGGCTGAGGCTGCAAAAAGGTTATAATGGCGTTCCATCACTCGCCACAATTTCTGCTTCTGGAGTTCTTCCAAACCCTTACTACTTCTCTCCCAGACGTCTTTTACCGTTTGCAAGGAAACTGAGTTTTTCCCACCTGGACTGCAGTTCCCACTATCAGAGACGGCCGGTTGTGGAACGGTGGAACGTCCTACCATAGAGCCAGAGAATGGTGTCTCTATAGACTGGAACGTTGGTGACAATGTGGGGGAGTCTTGACATGGGACCCCCTGATCTTGTGAGTTATGATTCACACGGCCCACGTAGTGTGACTGAGGACCCGGCCATATAGAATTAAAGTGAATTGGCACTGAACACAGCATTAGGGTCGCTGCCCTCAAGTCCAAAACCGCAGCTGCCTGGTGCAGGAAGTCGATACCCAGGAGACAACATTCTGGAATTTCAGCGGCCCAAACCCACATAACTGTACTGTGTCCCCCCCACCCAGATTTCTGTCTTGCAACGTCCCATCAAAGTCGCTTTCTCACCCATGACAGTCACCAGGGGAAAATGAGCAGTCTGAAGGACCCTTCTCGTCAAGAATTTAGGATGAATAATGGTGACTGTAGATCCAGTATCCAACAAGGCCCGCACAAGTTGTCCATCCACTTTGGCCTCTATTCGGCAGCATTCTACTGGACTAACCAAGGCAACAGATGATCCACTGGGAGGTTCTGGAATGGCTGATGGGCCGAGAGCACCTCCCTCTACTCCGGCCCCTGTCCATTTCCCGACGGCGGAGTGGACACTGCCACATCCAGGGTAGCACATTCCCGGCGCAAATGACCAGTTTTTCCACAGCGCCAACAAACCACAAGCTCCCTCTGGGACGTATTCGCCCTAGCAGTTTGCAACTGAGTTTGCTCCCCGGAGTATGCAGCAAAAACCCTGGGGCTGCCAACATTATTGTAGCTTAACATTCCGATGGGCCGTTCATCCAATATTCCCTCTATAACCTGCGCTTGGTCAAGGGCTTCATCAAGGTTAGATGGCTGAGCTATTCGCACTTGCTGCCGTAACCGATCTGGGGTCAATCCCCGTACAAACGCATCCAGGACCAATGCATCCCTCACGCTTTCGTTGAATGTCGGGTAGCTGCGATGGGTTAAGTGTCGCAGGTCAGCCATAAACACACCCAGGGGCTCTTTTGATTGACGGGTGCGCTCCTGAAACTGCTGCCGTAAGGCCATAGAGGATGTAATGTCTCCAAAGCGTCGAGACAAAGCCTGATGCAGCGCATGAACACTATACCCCTGACTTCCTTGGACATCCAGCAGCACCTGTTGTGCATCACCATCTAAAGTCGCTGCGAGCTGGCCCACTCTCTCGGCTTCATCCCAGCCATTAGCCTCGGCCACCAACTCAAACTTCTTCCGGAACGCCTCATAAGAAGAATGACCGTCATAGCGCCCCAATTTCAGACAGCTACGGGTTTTGCTCGACCCCTGTTCAGGTATGTGTGTGACAGACTGCATTGGCAGGTTAGAAAAGGAGCAGCAGGTGGGTATGGGCTCTTTGGCTGGGGACTCCAGGAAACAGCGTTGAGCGGTAGCTGATGAGGTCGGATACATGCCCAACACTGGCTGAGTTTCCATAGTTTGTCTCATATTACTCATCATCGGTAAATCAGAGTGCTTGTGGACACAGCTCATTTGGTGGGGGAAAGGGTTAAATGGCAGTGTGGTTGGCCACTGGGTGTTGTAAGGGGGGGCGACTGAGTAAGGTGTAACTTTTTCTGATGAGCCAAATGGGTTAGCTTGACTGCCAACTGAGCTGTAAAGCTCACCAAAAAGTCCCTCTTTAACATGTATATTGCTTGTTTGTGGATGATTATGACTGTAGGTTGCATCTTCAGGGCAGAAAGAAAATGTTTCATTAGCCTTAACCCATGTACCGCGTCTTTGTTTATCGGCATTTTCATCCGCGATCCGCATTCCAGACCGGATGTTATTATTCCCGCTGACTTCCGGTTCCGGGTTAACCAGCCGGACGCGCCCGGTGTCGCGGCCTCCCGCGATCGGAGTGCTCGCGATGCAAATATGTTCACCAAAAGCATGAGACATGCTCAAACAGGATGTGGCTGACTCTGGTCTAGCTTTAAGGGAACCTTCTTGATCAAATTCGTTCAGCAAAAGCGGCAGAAAAGGATTAGTGGGCGCCAGTGAACTAATCAGCACATTTCTCTTCTCCTGTGCACGCTCTCCCTCGGGATTACGCTCGTCCCGCCCATACCGAGACTCTCCCTCTGACTTCTCAGCGGATAACTGGAGCGATCTTACCGATTTGTTCTCCATTGTCTTCTGGGAATCCCGAACATACAGCTGTGGTAACGTTATAGGTCCCACTTCTGACACCAGTGTGACGTTATGCACTTCCCAGAGAAGCAGACAGGAGACTAGAATCCGGTATTCAAACACCCAACGGGCTGTGTTTTATTTCCTGAACGTGTACAACCTAAAACACGGGTATCAGGAGGTGTCTTAACTTTCCAAAAACAACAAAACGCCAGAGAGATCGAGACTAACTCCTCGCCGCCACTCAACTCACTCTTTTTAAGCGCTCCGCCCGCCTTCTCTATTTCCCTCCCGGACACCTCCCCCCAACAGCACGTGAATCAAGTAAGCCTATCTATAATGGAGAATAAACAGCGTCAGCGCCACAATATTCATAATGATAAAGTTAGATTTTTTATTACATGTGATTCTGACATGATGTCACTACATGCACTTCTTCTCCGCTCGTCTCAGGTAAATAATGCGCCTTTCAGCTGACGGTCGGCGTGGCGCGTTCATGTGTTTTGGGGGCGTGGCTTTGGAAAGAACCCAGAAGGGAGAAGGTGAGTGAATGGAAATAATGAGCTGTCTTTAAAACAGTCGTGAGAGGTCTACAGACACTCAATTTTCATACTTTCTTTTTCAGAGTACTTACATTTTAATTATACTGATATATAAAGAAAGTTTAAACAAATTTGTAAAAAAAAAGTTTTTTAACCAAATCCTACCTACCCTACCTTTAAAGGCTGGAATACACTAAGTTTTTTTTTAAATCTGAACAGATTTTTAAAACACTAGGCTTCATACACTTGCCGACTTTGTAAATGGTTACAGAGAAAAGCTGGGCATCATACATTACCAGACTTTAAAATCGTTCAGAACACAAACTGAAACAAGCGCCTGGTTGCTAGGAGACGCATGACAGACATAACAACAAACATGGATGTGCAGGAGATGAGCGCGGTAATTTTTCTATGCTCAGTCAGTATCAGCTCATCGGTTCTCAAATCGGAGAAAAAAGTAAAAAAAAAGAGCCAAGCGCATTTGGATGAAGTCTTGGGTGGGTAGACGTGGCCAGTATGGTCTCTACAGATTACAGCGGGAGTTAGAGGTAAGTGTTTTCTGTGCTGAGTCAAATATTGAGTTTAATTTGTAAGCGTGTTCTGTTCGTTTATAGTTATTGTATTTAATTTTATTGCAACACATGTAGATAGAGGACAGCTTCGGTTTCAGAAAAATGCTAAGAATGGACCATGAGGAATTTAACATCCTTCTTGGTATTGTTGAACCTCTAATCGTAAAACAGAATACGAAAATGAGACGAGCCATCACTGCCAGAGAAAGGTTTAACCCTATGCTTTTTAGCAACAGGTTTGTTCGTATGATCTGGTGCTTTAGGCCTACTTAAAAAATAATAATGTGATAATATTTTATAAATATTATATAAAGAATGTGTGTGTGTGTGTGTGTGTGTGTGTGTGTGTGTGTGTGTGTGTGTGTGTGTGTGTGTGTGTGTGTGTGTGTGTGTGTGTGTGTGTGTGTGTGTGTGTGTGCGTGTGCTTCGTATTGTCATACATTTGTGATCCCAAAGGTGAAAGCTACAAATCATTAACCTTTCAGTACAGAATAGGGGCTTGCACATCTCTTACAGAAACGACAGAAGCATTGCACCAAGTACTGAAAGAAGTTTACCTAAAGGTAAGGGAGAAGCGGAGTAAAAAAAGCATTTTTGATGAAAAGCATGAATGGCATGCTTAAAATGACATATAGTATGTAAATCTACACTTAAAATCAAAAAGGATAAACAACTGATCATGACAGAATGATAATAACAACTTCATATTTAAGTCAGTGTACTGTTGGAGTAACTGAATAACTCCGGGATGTTGGTTTATTTCGAGTCAGAGGGACAGTCAGACACGTCTAAAAGTGAGTAACTTTATACATTTGTGGATTAGTGCTTACTAGAGATGCGAACTGTTTCGAACGATTCAGTCCGACTTGGTGAACTGGTTCGACCGGTTCACTAAAAAGAACCGGTTCAAAAGAACGATTCGTTCGAGAACCGGACATCACTAGTGTTTTACTTTCGTTTTATATTTCTGCTTCCAACGATGCCGTTTTCCGTTCCTTTCTTTTAAAGTGGTGCGCTATCACACCACGCGTAACATCAAATCAGTCGAATCACGTAAAGTCACGTGTAAACGCGTATTGAGCTGCGAAAGAGGCGATGTTCGTCCGAGACTGCGAGAAACACGGACCGTTATCCTGATCACAGACTTGGGCTTCCGGTGTGCGCTTAAACGGACAAATACACGCAAAACATGTCAAAATGCCCGTCTTGGGAATTTAAACACGTTGGTGAACAGGATGATTATTCTGTGAGCTGGGAAAGTAATCGAATGATTGTCAGAGTATAAGGTCGGTTCAGTTGGTCTTAAAATTGACAAAGACAAAGTTTTGCTTTGGACCCCCAGAAATCCAGGATCGACCCTGTGTCTCGCTTTTGGCCAGAAAGTTAAGTGTAAGTATTATTCAAAGGTGAAACTCATGTAGGCCTACTGTATGCTAATACTTTTTTCATAATGTTTTTTTTTTTTTTTTCATATTTTATTTTTAGCGTCTGTGTCTCATCAGAGATGAAGTTCATTTGTTTGACTCTCCTGCTCCTTAGTGGAATTACAGATTCAAGATCAGGTAATTTATTCATCATTGTGAATAATACTCTGTATTTATCATTTTGCACACTTCTGTTTGTCTGGAACAACATTAGGGTAAAAACTTTAGGGTGTGTAGTTCAGACCTGCTCTCTTTCTCTTGTAACAGAGCGGTTTGAAGTAGTGGGACCTGCAGGTCCTGTATTTGCTGTAGCTGGTGAAGATGTGATTCTGCCCTGTTCAGTCAAACCCAACATCAGTGTTGTGGACATGAGGCTTGAGTGGTTTAGACTTGATCTGAAAGACTCAGTGCATCTCTATGACGATCATGAAGACAGAAACACAGATCAGATTCAGTCCTACAGAGGGAGAACAAACCTGATCCATCAAGAACTACAGACAGGAAACGCATCACTCAAACTTTCATCAGTCCGAGTCTCTGATGAAGGACGTTATAAGTGTTTTATTCAGTCCAAATCCGAGTCTGATGATGCCACTGTTGATGTCAGAGTTGAAGGTGAGGAAACCAGTGAAAACTAGCATGATCTTAAAGGGATAGTTCACCCAAAGATGAAAATTACCCCATGATTTACTCACCGTCAAGACATCCTGAGTGTGTATGATATTCTTCTTTCAGACGAATTCTGTATTCAACTTATGAAAGAAGCTTAACTGGTGCGACAATGATGTTGGATGTAGCGTAAACGTTTTAAAGAGGCACTATACTTTCTTCCTAAGTTGAATAGGGAAGGCAGTCTGCCAGAAGCTAGATATATTACATTATATTTTTCTTACACAAACCCATCGATTAACTTCAGAAGGCCTTTATTAACCCCCCAGAGTCTTGAGGATTACTTTTATAATGGATGGATGCACTTTTTGGGCTTTAAAGTTTGGGCTGCCATTCACTGCCATTATAATGGTTGGATTAGCCAGGGCATTTTTTAATATAACTCTGATTGTATTCGTCTGAAAGAAGAATGTCATATACACCTAGGATGGTATGAGATCATTTTCATTTTTGGTTGAACTATCCCTTTAATTATTACAGAAACTAACTAAAAAAAGCCTAAATAACAACAGATTCTTCTATAACAAGAAGATTCTTCTTCTTGTTTATCTATAGTTGTTGTAGGAAGTCCTCCAGTGATCACTGTAGATGGGTTTGATCGTTCAGGAGGGCTTCATCTACAGTGTGAATCTGAAGGTTGGAACCCTGAACCTGATCTTGAGTGGCTGGACAGTGAAGGAGTCAGTTTGAGTTCAGAAACTACAGAGATACACAGAAACACAGACGGATTCAGTGTGAAACACACCATCACTGTACATCACAGTAACGACAAGATTCACTGCAGAGTCAAACTGAGACATCACATGCTGGAGGCTCTGATTATCACCACAGGTGAGTACTGACACATCTGTTACTGTACTTGTCTGTCACGTTCTCATTATATTTTTGGTGCAGTAAAAAGAATGATTAGGATCTCATTGTAAAGCTAGAAGCAATATCCCAGCTAACCTAACAGGGAACGTTCTCATGACTTTGGCTAGTGTTCTGACAAGGTTCTCTCAACGTTATGAACAAATGTTCTTCCAGTAACATTAATAGAACGTTTGTTCAATATACACAATATACAATACAATACTACAAACATTTGTGAAAGAATGGGTCGCTCTCGGGAGCTCAGTGAATTTTTAAGACTGGAAAAAACTAGCAAATGCCAGAATGTCTGATTGAGGAGTGAGCACTCTGAGAAAATAAAGGAAATTAGCATCTGAACCCACTCATGCATTTAGTGTCCCCATCCGAGAAGACGTCACGCTAACACATGCCTTTCCTTTCACCTGCATCTTCCCCCATCCCTCCTCCAGAATTCACCCAAAATCTATATGGTTTAATGTGAATTTCTCACTATACAGTATTATAGCTACATGTTTGATATCGTTTGAAATGTCTCAGTGCGACTGGTGCAAAGATCTCATCCCCTCAGAAGTAAACAAAAGATAATAAAGGTTTTAAGAGTTTAGAGATATGTTGCCTATTATGGTGGGTGTGCCTTCGGCCATTTGGTATTTTGTCAATACAGGTCTATGGGACAGTGATTAATGTAAATTCCCATTGTTAACACGTTTCCATTTGATAGAGATTTCTGTCTGGTTTGAGTATACAGGGAAATGTTGCAAGAGGGTCAGTGTGTGATACTATAACCAGTTCAGCCCATAATGCTGAGTGTCTATTTAATTTAAATTTAAATTTAAACAAAAACACTAATGAAATAAACAGTGCTTTAATTTCAGGAAGGTCTACTAACATGAAGTAATATGGCCTACAAAAAAAAAATCTAATAAAGTAATCAAATGTAAAATAAGCATAAATCTATCAATTTATACAGTGAAAACTAGGCTTTTGAATAAAGTTATTAATTCAAAGCTGTGAGTATTTTCTCTTTGCCTTTTGTTTGATTCACATTGTCTCAATCGTCAGCAGGTATATTAGACGCTGCCCCTTTAAGACCAAATGCAGATCTAATACAGTTTTTTTGGATTGCTTAAGCACGATTTTCAAAACAGGGCCCGTGTTTTCAAAACACTACACACAATTAGCACAACCACACACCCAATTAGCAAAACACTACAGATCCTTTGCATAATTAAACACTCTTGTAAAAACTATACACTTCTGTTTAAAAACCACACTTTGTTACCATATGAAACACACACGTTTCACATTACTATATTCTGTTTGCACGAGTTACACTCTGCTTTGATAAACCTAAAACACTTTTAGCACTTCTACCCTATGATTAGAGTAGGCTACCATTAACAAAGTACAAATATAATGTAAATCCACCAAACACTACACAAGACCAATGTTGCAGACTGAAGAAACTCATTTATTTCTCAACACGCCCAAAATGTTGACATGATGGACATTCATAATACTGTAAAAAAATGTCACTTTACCTCGTTCTCCTCCTCGTCTTACTCTTTCTCTGATTCTTTCCATTGTGCTTGAAGACCAATGAACTCACCTGCTGCTTTTTATAGTGCTTATACACCTGATTGGTGTGTCTAAAATTACTGTAAGCAAACAAGTGTTTGCACACCTGATGACTGTGTTGAACCAATTGGTTGGACGGTGCGGTAATTTGACAGTCAGTGCTTTGTAGGGCTGAACGATTTTGGAAAAAAATCTAATTGCGATTTTTTTTTAACCAATATTGCAATTGCGATTTAATATGCGATTATTTTTTAAACTCTTTATCTTCTGTATTATTCAACAATACATCATTGTATAGTAATGGTGGAAATCTTTAATTGGTACCTCACAATCCGATTCCGATTCTGGGAGTCACAATCCGATTCCAAAACAATTCTTGAACTTTTTCCTTTTTAAGTTTTTAATAAATTAATAAGATTAATATTAATAATTAATATGTTTTTTATTATGATATATGTAATTATAAGCTTTTTAAAAGGACTACACATTATAATATTTTAATTAAAACAATTGCATGTTAATAATTTTAAATATATAAACTAATATAGCTGCAAAACAAAGTAGTAAATCATAAAGAGAAACAAAAAAACATATTACAAGCAATGAACAAAGAGTGCTTTCAGTATTTAAGAGTGTCTGAACTGTGAGTGATTTTTCTCTTTCTCAGCTTTACTGTTTGATTATTAATGATGACATCATAGACAGCGGGAGACCTGCATTCACACTAATGCACAGATCTCTTTTGAAATATAAGATGTTTTTGCCCTGTCTGTTTAATTCATTAAGACATTACTGATGGTGTTTACATTAATTTTGCGTCATAAAAGCATTTTGAGACGCGCACAGACGCGTGCTCGCAAGCACTCTTCACAATGCGCCGCGTGAGCATTTTAAATGGAAAGCCTTCTGTCATTGAGTTTCTAACGACATGAATGAAGCCTTCGTTGAGCGTTTGTAAGGAAAATACCGGCGGGCGAGAACACACACTGTAAGCGTGACATCAAGCAAAGTTTCTCACAGCGCTTATCCTGTGCAAAGAAGCCTGCAAATGTCATTGCAATTTGCGCCGTCGACCTTTCCGAACGTTATGAAATATTATTTTATGGTTCGTGCGTGATTGTGTGTATATGTGTGTGTGTGTGTGTGTGTGTGTGTGAGAGAGAGAGAGATATAATGGAAGCAATCAGAATACGGGTGTTTCTAAGGGCGTTTTCACACCTACCTTGTTTGGTCCGGATTTTCGGACTTTTCAGTTTGGTCCAAATCAAAATTGCAGGTGTGAAACCTCCCCCGTAGGCTACCACGGTCCGGACCAAACAGACGAAATTTGGTCCGACGAAAAGAGGTAGTCTCGGTCCGAATCAAACTGAACAAAGGTTCGGTTCGTTTCTTGTGTGAAAGCATTTTCTGTATGGTTCGGACTTTCAGACCATTTACAGGAAGTTCCTGTTTTTGTTTAAATATTATAATGTTATTTTTAAATTCAATCTAGGCTACATTGATTATGAAAAGTGAAAATATGCGCAATATGTCAGAAGACAGAAAGTCAGAAATAATTTTGAACGAAATTTTGTATGATTTTGCTTAGAAAGCATTTCTTTAATGGGAATTTCGTTTTGTATAAATTGTATCTTGATTTTAATCAACGTTTAATCAGATAATTGCCTGGATTTAATAAATAAGAAGCAAAAAGTCTAGCAGACAATAATCGCGGGAGCGATCATGCTTTACACATGAACTGGAGCGGGTCTCAAATAAACCGAAACTCAGCAGGCTTGCCTCACAAACATGAGAAATATGTGTATATAAAGCTTGAAATGTCCACTTTTAAACGTAACGAATAAAAAATAGTCAAGCAATGCGCATTGCGCACTGTTCAATAGTGGCGGTGATATGCGTCCGTTCATTCATTCTTAGGTGTGTTCGACATCGGCTGCGGCTGGATGCAACTGATCAGCGAGAGTAGCCGCGTGCAGGCGGGGAGGAGCTGCAAACGGAGATGTGAAGTCGGACACTTTCTGCTTCCCGCAGTGACGCTCGCGCTGTACGTGTTTGCATACTTTATCTGCTGAAGTGAAATAAATGCAATATTTGGCAACACACAGATGTTTCAGAGACATTATTGTCATCTAATACTTCATGTACTGCTTAATACAGGGTGTGTTTGTACAAGAATAAAGTTCAACATATAAGCCTACACTCAATGAAGTGGGGTCTATATTTTTAATCAGTTATATTTTGATAAACATGACTATATAACATCGCGACTGCATGAAAGGAGGTTTTACTGTTGTAAAAAACAGATTTGTGCGCATTAGTGGAGCTGAAGGTTTTAGAATAAACACGAAACACACGTGATCGCTGTCATGCGGTGAATCTGGCCAATCGTGGAACAGCTGTGTCGTCATCAGAGTCCGTGCAGCCTCATGCAGTCGCTCTCGAGAAACTGCACCGCCTGTATTCGCCGGCTGCTCTCGAATCGCTCTCGCAGTTAAAATCTAAGCTCAGAATCGATCCAGAATCATTGGAGAGATGATAGAAGCCTATAGTATGAACAACACAATATTAGATAGATCAAACACAAACAGTTTTTTTTTCTTTTAGACCAGGCATATGATATGTGTAACGTGCCAAGTTGATGCTTCTTCCGCAGACTTTACTCTCGCGTGTCACGTGACCAGACTGTAATCGCAGCCTTTGCGTTTAGGAAATCGCGTTATATCATTTCGCGATATTATCGCAAATGCAATTAATCGTTCAGCCCTAGTGCTTTGGTATTGCAAGGAAGTGACTTCATGGTAGATTTTTGTGTGAAATGTATGTTAAGTGTGTTTAGAGTTTTGCAAATCACTGTGTGTAGAGTTTTGCAACAAGTGTGAGATTGACAATGTGCTTATAGTTGTGCAAATATGGGCTGATGTTTTGCTTCTTGAGTGTAAGGTTTTGCTAATAGTGTACTACTTTTAATTTTGTGTGTGTAAGCAATCCAAAAAAACTCTAATATCATTCTCCCATTGTTCTAAACTATTTACGTCCATTTAAGATTTAAACTGTGTTTAAGTGACTACTCTCCAAGTGGTCATTTTGACATGGGCTATTTGTTGTGTATTTGATTGTTTAGAAGTGCACTATGTGCACGTCGGTCCGCACAGATAAGCCACCTTGAAGTTGGAAACAGTGTCTCTTGCATGGATTATTGTGCATTTAATAGCTCTTTTTATTATCAAACACATCCCGCAATTTATCAAGAGTGGAGACTGCATTTTACAACAATCTACAATCTTGTGCTAAATCTGACGTTAAGTTTGGGTTTAGGGAGAAATGACAGCGCACTGCTGTGAAGGAAAGGAAGTTGCCTTAGACGGAACACGTTTTTAATCATTTTTACCTCATATCTTCTTTTTGTAATGGAAATCGAAAATAAAATTATATTAATATCACAGGCCTAAAGTGTAACTAGATTAAACTTTTGTTAGTTCTCTTAACTTTCGTCATGAAGCAGGGACTGTCAAGTTCCACACAAGAGAGCTCTCTCTCTCTCTCTCTCTCTCTCTCAAGTGCATGCTGGGAGTTTGTGGTCGTAGCGTGAGTGTGTGTTGGAGTGAGCTGTATAGTACGAGTGAGTTTTCTACCTTTTGTTGCGAGGTAAATAGTGGAAAGTTTGTAGGTGTTTGTGAGGAGCATCGTCGGTCAGTGTGCACTGATCGCTATGGTGGTCGTCTCAGCACGCGGGATTTGGAAAGTTTAACACGCCGGCATGGCGTTAAAGTAGTACCTGCGAAGCGTTGTTCAGTTGAGGACTGCGTCCTCGCTGTTGCTGTTGTTGGTCATGATTGCATTCTTTCTGCATCAATAATGAATAGCGCAATAGTGATGTTTTTGAACAACGTTGATAAAGTGATTGAAGTTGTAGAGACTGGGATTGTTGTGAATGATTCCCTTACTCCAGTCATGCCTTTAGTACAACCGGCGAAAAGAGTAGTATTGTCAAATGTCCCGCCGTTTATTAAAAATGAAGTGATTGAAAGGGAATTGTCCAGACACGGAAAGGTTGTGTCAAAAATGAAGAAAATCCCACTCCGTTGCAAGTCTCCACAGCTGAAGCACGTGTATCTTTTTGGAGGCTGGTGCACATGATCTTAAATAACCAGAATGAAGAGTTTAATTTGGCCATGAAGTTTAAGATTGACGATTTTCTTTATGTTATTTTTGCTACGTCACATTCGATGAAGTGTTTTGGTTGTGGACAAGAGGATCACGTGATACGCGTGTGCCCTAAGAAAAATGCAGATCAGAACGACAATACAAGTGACACGCATAATACAGATCATGCACAAACAAGCGATACAGTTTCTTCTGTTGACAAAAGTGGAAGTGATGATTCTGAAAGCAATAAAGATAAGAGTGTGGCCTCAAATGAAACAAATGTGCATGAAGGTGGTGTTTCTGAGTTTAGTGAGCAGGTCGTAGAGTCTGCTGATGATGATGTTGACATGACAGATGATCAGAATATTTTCAAAACACCGACATTAAAAAGGAAAATGTCTCGGTTACGTATGTAACCCTCGTTCCCTGAAGGAGGGAACGGAGACGAATTGGGATCTGATCTCAGAGACCAATCTACTTTGATTGTTAAAAACGAGCCAATGGAGATTGGCATTCGATCCACGAATTCCACGCTCCACCCCACGGTGCGGGTATAAATAAGGAAGTGGAATGCTAGATCATTGCTTTTTTCTGCTGAGGAGCCGAACTAGTGACTCTGCCCCCTAGCAGAAGCACAGCACCTGGCGACGGGACGTACGTCTCCGTTCCCTCCTTCAGGGAACGAGGGTTCCCTTTCGTTCAGTCACTACGGCGTAACGTTAGTGACTAACGAATGGGGGTTTCGCTTAGAAGCCTATCAACTTCGAGTTTAGAGAAAACGCCCAATGGCGTGCCAATGCCATGTGGCATGCGGAATTTGCATACGTAACTCCGCCTCACCGCGTGAGTATATAAGGAAGTACGTGGCAATATCGCATTATGTTCTGCTTTCGGAGCCAAGAGAACCTACCTCTTCACTCCTACAGCCTTCTGAGACTCTGTCAGCTTCTTCGAGACGAGCAGCTTTCCAGTCGGTGTTGGTGTAACGGCGCGTTCCAGTGATCGCATACTTCCTGCCTGCTGATCTGCGCAGTGGTCCGTTTGACAGCTGGTGTGTGTTTCCCTGGGCGCTTCGGCATCGACTGCGAGGCTTTCCTCTCACAAAAAGAGCTTGCGCGTGGCACGTCTTTTTCAAGACGGCTCGCCCGTGCACTTCCGGGTGCGATCGATTTTCCGCTGCTGTCTATGGACGCATTCACTGCTCAAGCGTGTTTGGGCTTCAGCACGTTCGGGCAGTGTTTGCGGATGTGTCACGTTTCCATTGCGGGGGCGTGACCATCGCGATGTCGCGGTCGAGACTCAATGATCTCCGTGAGGAGAGAGAGTCCCCTCTGCCACACCCCAATCTACCGTCCCCGAGTGAGATGGTACTTTGGCTGGTGGCCAGGGTGACCTGAGGGCGGTGCTGTGGTATTAAGAACCCGACGTTCATTCCTCGGGCCACGCCCCCCTCTTATACATCGCTCCCGCGAGTGTTGGATTGAATCTACGGCCCGTCTCTGACGCCCCGTTCGTTCAGTTCACGCTCCGGATAGCAGTGAGATGTCGATCGCCGCATCCCAAGGTGGGCTGGAGTCCTTTGGGGATGACGATTAGGTTGTGCTCCGCCTCCAGGTGTGTCAGCACTGCCTGATCTGACCTAAAGTTGACAGCCATGTTATCTCGGGCAGCCGCGAGTCTCGCGCTGGTGTGGAACTCCGCCCAATCACGCAACCACGGGTGCTCGTGGTTGCGCGATTGGTTTTTGGGGGCGGCACCCGACAGCTGTTGGGCCCCGCCCCCAATGCCTTTCGCTCCCGGGGTGCATGAAGAGATCACGCGGTCCCGGAAGTCCCCGTGCTTCCCGCGACCGTTTGGTGGCCTCCTCCGCCTTCTCTGCCCTTGATGGGGCCGCGGCCTAGGGTACACTGGGGCCCCCTCGCCCCCACTGTTCAACTCTCTGTTGCGCACTACGGTGTCCACAGAGGGCTTTGACGTGGCGTGGTGTGGCTGTCCTAAGCACCCTCCCAAAGCCTGTGGGCTTGTCTACCTCGGTGGCGTGGTCCCGCAGAGCTTGCACATGCACAAGGGTGGAGCCGACCCAGGGCTCTTCATTGAGCTGCGTGCCGCAACTGACCCCGCCCCCGGGCGGTGAAGGTGGCCACACGCTCCCTGGGTCGGGCGATGTCCACAGCTGTGGTCCGGGAGAACACCTGGCCTTACCTGGTGATGTGGAGGACGTTGAGCGGGCCCGCCTCCTCAACTCACCCATATCCCAGGCTGGCCTCTTCGGCGGCGCGGCTGAGAACTGCGCCCAACAGTTCTCGGCCGCCCCAGAGCAGACTGAGGCTGTAACACGTACTGCCCCGGCGGCCAGCTGCTGCACCAGCCGCCGGCTTAGTCGCCTCAGTCCGCTCGCCGCCGAGGGCGCCCTCCCTCTTCCCGCCCGGCCCCAGCAGCAGCCTTCACCTGGACCGCGCCGTGGAGGTGGTTGAGGATGTCGCCCAGTCCGCTCCCCAGACTGGTTAAACGCCAGGCTGGAGGTGGACAACTCAGAGATGGGTTCCAGTTCTTCCCAGGGGATGGTAGCAGGGCCTCTCCTTCCCCCGGTGGAGGGCCGGGGGAAAATCCTTCCGCTGCTGGCCCCCGGGCTAGCAGCGCTTGGGAAGAACTCATGTTCCTGTCTCTGAGGACCCAGAGACCGGTGATGACAGTGCGCGCCACCCTCGGGTCTCGCCACTCGCATCCCTCTCTGTCGCCAGTCCCCTGGCAGAGCAGACCCCAGTGGAACGTGCGTCCTTCCCTGGTCTCCTCTGTCAGGACACAGCCGTTAACTGTGCCCCGACCCCGGGACGCCCAACAGCCTCCCCTGTCCGGGCCGGTAACGCTGCCTCGCTGCCCCACCCTGGGCACGTCTGCCGTCCGTATGACCCCGTTGGTGCAGTCTCTGGAAGCATGGCTTCAGCTTCCGGGGCTGTCCCGCTGGGTTGCGCGGACCGTCAGGCTCGGCTACGCGATTCAGTTCGCGCAGGCTCCTCCCCGTTACAGGGGAGTCCTCTATACCGTGACCGGGGCCCATGCCCCCGTCATACGTGCGGAGATTGCCACCCTACTGGCGAAGGGTGCGATCGAGCCTGTCCCTCCGGCTGAAATGAAGTCGGGGTTCTACAGCCCCTACTTCATTTTACCCAAGAAAACCGGTGGGTTACGACCAATCCTGGACCTTCGAATCTTGAACCGATCCTTTACCGGCTTCCGTTCAAGATCTTGACTGCGAAACGCCTTTCGAATGCGTTCGTCCTCACGATTGGTTTGCAGCGATCGACCTGAAGGACGCCTACTTCCATGTCTCCATCCTTCCTCGACACAGACCGTTCCTACGGTTTGCTTTCGAGGGGCGGGCATATCAGGACGTGGTTCTCCCATTCGGGCTATCTCTGTCCCCTCGCGTCTTCACGAAGATTGCCGAGGCAGCCCTTGCGCCCCTTCGGCAGCACGGGGTCCGCATCCTGAACTACCTCGACGACTGGCTCATACTGGGCCACTCTCGAGAGCAGGTTTGCGGACACAGAGATCTGGTTCTCCACCACTTAGCCCGTCTGGGCCTTCGGGTCAACTGGGAAAAGAGCAAACTTTGCCCCGTGCAGAGGATCTCTTTTCTCGGTATGGAGATCGACTCGGTCGCCATGTGCGCGCAGCTTACGAGCGAGCACGCGCAGTCTCTGCTGGCTTGCCTCCGTCAAATCGAGAGCAAGAGTGCGGTTCCACTGAAACTATTTCAGAGGCTCCTGGGGCATATGGCATCTGCAGCCACGGTAACGCCGCTCGGATTGCTTCATATGAGACCGCTTCAGCACTGGCTTCGCGATCGAGTCCCGAGATGGGCATGGCTGTCTGGCACGCCCCGGATCCAAGTGACTCGGGCCTGCTTACAGACGCTCACCCTGTGGTCGAACCTCAGTTTTCTACGGGCCGGTGTGCCCTTAGAACGAGTTTCCAGGCATGTTGTCGTATCGACGGATGCCTCTGCCACGGGCTGGGGTGCCATGTGCAATGGACAAGCAGCCGCGGGCTCCTGGACAGGACCCCAGCGCCTCCTGCATGTCAATTGCCTCGAGTTGCTGGCAGTACGGTTCGCCCTGCACCGCTTCCGAGCGCTGCTGAAGGGTCAACATGTGCTTGTCCGGTCAGACAACACGGCCGTAGTAGCGTACATCAACCACCAGGGCGGTCTACGCTCCCGCCGTATGTCTCAACTCGCCCGCCATCTCGTTTTATGGAGTCAGAAGCGCCTGAGGTCCCTTCGTGCTGTCCATATTCCGGGGGTCCTGAACCACGCAGCCGACGAGCCAGACTCCATCCCCAGACGGTCCAGCTGATTTGGGAACAGTTACGCGACGCACAGGTAGATCTGTTTGCCTCCCACGACTCTTCCCACTGCAGCCTGTTCTTTTCCCTGACCGAGGGCACGCTCGGCACGGATGCACTGGCGCACAGCTGGCCGCGGGGCCTACGCAAATATGCGTTCCCCCCAGTGAGCCTACTCGCACAGCTCCTGTGCAAGATCAGGGAGGACAAGGAGCAGGTCCTTTTGGTCGCCCCGTACCGGCACGGCCGGACCTGGTTTCCCGAACTCATACTCCTTGCGACAGCCCCTCCCTGGCCTATTCCTCTGAGACCGGACCTCCTTACTCAGAGACGGGGCACCCTATGGCACCCGCGTCCCGACCTCTGGAACCTCCACGTGTGGCTCCTAGACGGGACGCGGCAGGTTTGAGTGGCCTGCCACCTACGGTGGTCGCCACCATCACTTCCGCTAGGGCAGAGTCCACTCGGCATGCCTATGCGTTGAAGTGGAACCTCTTCGTCACCTGGTGCTCTTCCCGCCAGAAGACCCCTGGAAAAGCCCGATCGGGTCCGTGCTTGAGTTTCTCCAAGAGGGGTTGGAGCGTGGGCTGTCTCCCTCCACCCTCAAAGTTTATGTGGCCGCTATATCTGCCCGCCACGATCTCTTGGAGAACAAAAAGGTAAGTCAGCACGACCTGATCATCAGGTTCCTGAGGGGCGCGAGGAGACTGAATCCTCCTCGCTCTCCTCTCGTATCCTCTTGGGATCTCTCAGTAGTTTTAAGTGCTCTGCAGAGGCCTCCCTTTGAGCCTTTGCGGTCGGTTGATATTAAGTTCCTGTCGATGAAGACGGCTCTGCTGACCGCGTTGGCCTCTCTTAAGAGGGTCGGGGACCTGCAGGCTTTTTCGGTTGACGAAGCGTGCCTGGAATTCGGGCCGGCTAACTCTCACGTGATCCTGAGACCCCGGCCTGGATATGTGCCCAAGGTTCCTACCACTCCCTTCAGAGATCAGGTAGTGAACCTGCAAGCGCTGCCTTGGAGGAGGCAGACCCAGCCTTGGCATTGCTCTGTCCAGTACGCGCCCTCCGCGCCTACGTAGACATGACGCAGTGTTTCAGGACCTCAGACCAGCTCTTTGTCTGTTATGGTGGAGAGCGGAAGGGAAGTGCTCTCTCAAAGCAAAGGTTGTCTCACTGGATAGTGGACACCATTGTTTTGGCTTACCAGCAGCAAGGTTGACCATGTCCCCTTGGTGTGAGAGCACACTCCACTCGGAGTGTGGCCTCCTCTTGGGCTCTAGCGCATGGCGCCTCGCTGACAGACATCTGCAGAGCTGCAGGCTGGGCGACACCCAACTCATTCGGGTGTCTTCGCTTGCTCGCCACTCCACTCCACGGACTGGATACGTGCGATATTTCCTCAGGTGAGCTCCCCCGAGAGCCCTGAGCTCCTCCAGCACTGCTTACGCCGATACCTGTGTGTCTGCCCTCTAGCGAGCCCAGACCCTCGTCTCCGGCCAGGTGCCCCGTGTGCATGGTTCCCCTCCGGCGTCCCCCACACGAGTATTTCATCGTGAGTCTCCGCAGTGAGCGGGTTTCTTCCCTTGGCGTGTCCCCGCCAACTCTAGGGTTAAAAATCCACCTTCGGCTGGTACCCTAGAGATCTCCATATGCAGCCCCTAGCCGGCTCATATATGTCTCTTAAGTCCTCCCCACGGGTAGGCATCCTTGGCATTCCCTCACTGGGATATTCTTCCCAGTGTACCTTGGTAATCCTGTGATAGCTGGGAGTCCTTCGTCTGTACTAGTCTTACGACAGGGTACTCACACTAACGCAGGGCACTGGAAGACAGCTGAGTGGCGGGATTATATTGGGACCCCCAATCGTTAGTCACTAACGTTACGTCGTAGTGACTGAACGAAAGGGAACGTCTCGGTTACGGATGTAACCCTCGTTCCCTGAGGAGGGAACGGAGACATAACGTCCCGTTGCCACATCAGCTGTGCTACCTGGAAAGCAGGAGTTCAGTCTTGGCTCCTCAAGCAGGTAACATAATGCGATATTGCCACGTACTTCCTTATATACTCAAGCGGTGAGGCGTAGTTACGTATGCAAATTCCGCATGCCCCATGGCATTGGCACGCCATTGGGCGTTTTCTCTAAACTCGAAGTTGATAGGCTTCTAAGCGAAACCCCCATTCGTTAGTCACTAACGTTACGTCTCCGTTCCCTCCTCAGGGAACGAGGGTTACATCCGTAACCGAGACGTTACATACGTAACCGAGACGTTCCTTTTCAGTCGGTCACGTTCGACGTACGTCGGAACTGACCGACAAATTGGGATCCCTACCAAAACGCCAGGGCGCTGGCCCTTCCAGCGTCCTGCTTGAGTGCACTGGACCGTCTTAGATGGTACGGAAGTCAGGGCTCCAAGCAGAGAGGTCAGTCACTGCTGTTTCTGCAAGACCCACCCAGTGTGACTATTGGATAACGCTGGGAAAGCGTGCCCGTCTCGGGAGATGGTACGCTGCGGAGCCACGTCCTTCAGTGGAAGGATTGGTGGCAGAATACACATAAGGACTAACTTGGCAGGGTAGTGCAACATATGGCAGTCTCTGGGGTGGTTCCAGCCTGGTTCCAAGGGGGAAAAACACGTCCAGAGACGACAGAGCGAACTCTGTAAAGGGAAAGACACGGGGCTAGCTGAGTAGGGTAGCTGGTACCGTGGAAGAATACACATATGGGGTAGCCGTGAGGGGAACGCTACATATGGAACCCAGCCTACACACATGTTTCACAAGCATACGGGTGCAGGCCTGGTGTCAGACGGCTGCAACGTCTGACACCGCAGGGGTGACGGAGGAGCTCGACAGGGTTAGCCGTTTCCGGGGAACATAACTGGAGACAATAGACAAATGTATCCGGCCCAGAGGGCGGGAGTGGCGTTGCAAGCCGACACTTAGAACGGGCACTTAGCGCTACTGGCCCCTGGGGGCGAGGATGCGGGAAGATACCGGCTCTACACGGAGGCTATAGAATCTAGCGAACGTGTTAGGTGTCGTCCAGCCCGCAGCTCTACATATATCTGTCAGCGAGGCGCCTTGAGCCAGCGCCCAGGAGGAAGCTACACTCCTTGTTGAGTGTGCTCGCAACCCGAACGGGCAAGGTATGTCTTGGGACTGGTAAGCCAAGACGATAGCATCCACTATCTAGAGGGATAACCTCTGCTTGGAGACAGCCTTTCCTTTCTGCTGGCCTCCGTAACAGACGAAGAGTTGCTCTGAGGTCCGAGAGCTTTGAGTCCGGTCAACGTAAGCGCGAAGAGCGCGGACGGGACATAACAAAGCCAGGGCTGGGTCTGCCTCCTCCGAAGGCAGTGCTTGCAGGTTCACTACCTGGTCCCGGAAGGGAGTGGTAGGAACCTTGGGCACGTATCCAGGCCGGGGTCTCAGGACAACGTGAGAGTTGTCCGGCCTGAATTCTAGGCACGATTCGTTGACCGAAAGTGCATGCAGGTCCCCTACCATCTTAATGGAGGCCAATGCTGTCAGAAGCACTGTCTTCATTGACAGGATTTTAAGCTCCACAGACTGCAAAGGCTCAAAGGGAGAGCTCTGAAGTGCTCTGAGCACTAGAGCCAAGTCCCAAGAGGGTAACGAGTTTGGACGAGGAGGATTTAGCCTCCTCGCACCTCTGAGGAACCTGACGATTAAGTCGTGCTTCCCCAAGGACTTACCTTCGACTGCGTCGTGATACGCCGCTATTGCTGCGACGTACACTTTGAGGGTGGAGGGAGACAACCTTCGCTCCAGCCCATCTTGCAGGAAAGAAAGCACGACACTAACCGAACACCTTCGGGGGTCTTCCCGGTGGGAAGAGCACCATTCAACGAACAGGTTCCACTTCAAAGCGTAGAGGCGCCTCGTAGAGGGGGCTCTAGCAGAAGAGATGGTGTCCACCACTGCCTGTGGTAGACCACCTAGAACCTCCGCGTCCCATCCAGGGACAAGACATGGAGTTTACAGAGGTCTGGACGCAGGTGCCATACAGTGCCCCATCCCTGAGAAAGAAGGTCCCTCCTCAGGAGAATCGGCCAAGGAGGGGCTGCCGCCAGGAGAGTTAGTTCTGGGAACCAGGTCCGGTTGGGCCAATAGGGTGCAACTAACAAGACCTGCTCCTCATCCTCCCTGACCTTGCACAGGGTCTGTGCAAGAAGGCTCACTGGGGGAAACGCATATTTGCGCAGGTCCCGGGGCCAGCTGTGCACCAGTGCATCCGTGCCGAGGGTGCTCCCGGTCAGGGAATAGTACCACTTGCAATGGGTCGAGTCCGGAGAGGCAAACAGGTCTACCTGTGCGGCTCCGAAGAGGTCCCATATCAGCTGGACGGCCTGGGGATGGAGTCGCCACTCTCCCGGAGGTGTCGGCTGCCGTGAGAGCTCGTCGGCTGTCCGGTTGAGCACACCTGGGATGTGAATGGCACGAAGCGACCTCAGATGCTTCTGACTCCAAAGGAGGAGGTGGCGGGCGAGTTGGAACATGCAACGGGAGCGTAGACCACCCTGACGGTTGATGTACGCAATGGCCGCAGTGTTGTCCGTACGGACCAGTACATGCAGGCACTTGTTGCGCTCACTCGACTCTTCACGACCAATCGCTTATTGTACCCCCAAGTTGTAAGTCGCTTTGGATAAAAACGTCTGCTAAATGCATAAATGTAAATGTAAATGCTTGCCACGGTGACGCAGTGCCAAGTGTACTGCTAACAACTCGAGGCAATTGATATGCCAATGCAATTGAGGTCCCATCCACAGACCTGAAACTGCATGCCTGTTGTACGTGGCCCCCCAGCCCATGGAGGAGGCATCCGTGAAGAGCACAGCATGCCTGGACACTTGTTCTAAGGGCACCCGGCCCGGAGAAACGAAGCGTCGGACCATGGGGTGAAAGTTTGGCGGCAGTAAGGAGTCACTGGGACCCGGTACTGGCCGCTCTGCCACGCCCACCTCGGGACTCGGCCATGAAGCCAGTGTTGAAGCGGTCTCATATGATCTCATATCTCATATAATCCGAGCGGCGTTACTGCGGCTGCAGATGCCATATGGCCCAGGAGCCTCTGAAAAATTTTCAGTGGGACCGCTGTTCTGCCCTTGAACGAATTCAAGCAGTTCAACACCGACCGGACCCGCTCTTCCGTGAGGCACGCAGTCTGGCTGACCGAATCCAGCTCCATACCGAGATAAGAGATCCTCTGTGTGGGACAGAGTTTGCTCTTCTCTCGGTTGACTCGAAGGCCCAGCAGGCTGAGGTGACTGAGCACCATGTCCCTGTGTTCGCACAACTGCTCCCGAGACTGGGCGAGTATGAGCCAGTCGTCGAGATAGTTGAGGAATGCGAACGCCGTGTTCTCTGAGCGGAACAATGGCTGCCTCTGCGATTTTCGGCAGGACTTTGTACTGATATGCCTTCCCCTCGAACGCAAAGCGTAGGAATGGTCTGTGTCGAGGAAGGATAGAGACATGAAAGTACGCATCCTTCAGGTCGATCGCTTGTTTATCTCTTCTTGTTTACGGAGTCAGAGCGAGGAGATTCAAGAAAATGGCGGTAAATATAAATCCAGCACCTTCATGCTTAAAAGCAGATGTGTGGGAACACTTTTGATTTAAAAAGAAGAAGGAAAGCGACGACTTAGACTCAGGGGTCAACAACATGAGTCGCCCGCAAGGACCACACGAGTTGCCCGCGGGTCTGTTCTAAAAATAGCTCACCATAGCAGCTGCGTCCAGTCACTTTCGTGTTAATTTTCAGCGCAGGGCTCGAGTCCAGACTGAAGCCGAATATATACTAGTGTCTGTAAATAATAAACTGCAAAATTACTCCTGCATGTTATGCGTCTGTGTGGATGACGAGCGCCGTGCGCGCACTCGCTCTTGTAGTCTCTGCCGACACGAACGCATAAACCGTCACTTCTGCTGTGTTTTCATTAGTAATATAAGGTCTAAGAGTGCCTATTGGCATTTTGGCTAAGAGTGCCTATTGGCACAGAAGCGAGCTGGCCGCAGTGCTTACGTTTTGGATAAAATAAGAAAATTTCTTCAGGCCACGAAAGGCATGAAAGGTGTAAATGTAGAGGATTACTTCCCAGATCGTGAGCTGTTTATAGATTCTACCAGGGCTTTAATGAAGGAGGGTGGAGCTTTCACTGAACAAGAAGTCTTTAGGCTGAAGGAAAATGTCCAGAAGTTAAAGCTAAAATTATTAAATGATGAATTCGAACCAGTCTAGCTTCTCTTTTTTTTTTTGGAGATGTTTGTTGCTGGTGTGCTCATATTACCTTTTTATGAGTAGGATACGATTGGGCACTCTTAACTTAAATGGTGCACGGGACAGCAAGAAAAGAGCAATGCTTTATGAACTGATTAAACAAAAGAAAACTGATGTAATGCTAGTTCAGGAAACTCAACATAGTGATGTTTTGAATGAGAATGAATGGTTAATGGAATGGGGTGAGTCGATTATTTTAAGCCAAAAAAATCACTGTAGTGGTGGTTTAGCTGTACTTTTTAAGAAAAACTTTATACCAGTTTCATATGAGACAGAACATGTTGTTAAGGGACTGTAACGAGGTATTTTCGTGTGGGAAGAAGGAGGCGGGAACCGGCGAACAATAAACAACAAACTTTTAATAAAATAACTGAACACAAAATGAAAGTAAAAGCGGCAGCCCCTCACGGACGACTGCCGCGCACATACATAAACAAAACATAAACAAAAATACAAATTAAAGTCCAGGCCTGGTCCTCTCTCGTCCTTCACTGTCGTCGCTCCTCCTTTATACTCCCGTCACTCCTCCGTGAGACACGAGGCCAATGCGGCACGCAGCTGGCGCTCATCATCATAATAATGACCGCGGCCTCGTCCCGTTCTCACGGTCCCTCAGCCTCGCTGCTCGCCACAGGGACATTTAGTGACAGTAACAGCAAAGTTTGAAAAAATGGTTTTAGTTTTCATAAATGTGTATGCTCCTGTTGTTGGTCTTGAAAGGGTTGTTCTTTTTGATAAATTAAGTAATATTTTGTGTGATATATGGAGAACTTTATATAAAGGACAAAAGCAGTACACATGGGTGCAAACAAGACAAAATGCTATTTCTATGGCTAGACTGGATAGGTTCTATTGTTTTAAATACCATTTGAATGTCATTAAAAAACGTGAGCCTAGTGGGTTTTCTGATCACAGCCTAGTAGTCTGCAGTGTTTTCATTAGTAATATAAGGTCTAAGAGTGCCTATTGGCATTTTAACACCTCTTTGTTACAAGAAAAATTTTTAAGGATGTTTTTTTTTTTTTGGGAACAGTTTAGATCCAGGAAAAAATAATTTTCTTCCCTACAACAATGGTGGGATCATGGGAAAAAAGAGATACAGCAACTGTGTCGTCAGTACACTCTCAACATATCCAAGGACATTTCCCAATCAATGAAAGCCTTAGAGATTGAAATAGTGGAACTTCAGAATTTGGTAGAGTCCACAGGAAATCGAGGACATATTGAGCTCCTCAAAAAACGAACTCTGGATAACCTGTTGGGTATCAGCGCACAGGGAGCTTTGATCCGCTCGCGTTTTCAGAGTGCGGTAGAGATGGATGGCCCAAATAAAAAAATGTTCAGCCTGGAAAAAAAGAATGGTCAAAGCAGACTTATACAATCTTTATACTCATTGGAGGGTGTAGAAATGGTGGAGCCCAAGGAAATTTGAAAAAGAGCTGTTTTATTTTATTCTGAGCTTTTATTCTGAGCTGTATGTTTAAAGTGAACATACAGAGGAAGGTGAGCTGGACAGCTCTTTTTATATACGGGTTTGCCTAAAGTTCCAGACGAGATCAATTCTTGGCTTGAGAGGCCGCTATCAGCATTTGAACTGCATGTTGCTCTGCGGAGCATGAATTACGGTAAGGCCCCGGGAATTGATGGTTTACCAATTGAGTTTTATCAAATGTTTTGATCAGTGCTGGGGGTGACTTGCTGTCTGTGCTCAATGATAGTCTGGCTGGAGGGTTGCTACCTTTGAGCTGCAGGAGGGCGGTCATTACCCTGCTACCCAAAAAAGGTGACTTAAAAGAAATAAAGAACTGGCGCCCTGTTTCACTTTTGTGCTTTGATTTAAAGCTCTTTTCTAAAGTTTTGGCCATTAGGTTGAAAGAGGTAGTTGGGCACGTTATTCATCATGATCAAACTTACTGTGTGCCTAACAGGTCTATTCATGATAATTTTTATCTAATTCGGGATATTTTGGACGTCTCTAGGATATTGGACATAGACACTGGTCTCATTTCTCTAGACCAGGAAAAGGCATTTGACCGGGTTGAAAACAGCTATCTCTGGCGCACGCTGGAGGAGTTCGGGTTCATCTCTGGTTTTATTGCCATGATTAGGGTTTTGGGCCCCACTTTATATTAGGTGGCCTTAACTACTATGTGCTTACATCAAAAAATAAGTACAATGTACTTACTGTGTTTATATTGCATTGCAAAACACCTTTGCTGATATGGAGGTGGGATACGGGTAGGGTTAGGGACAGGTGTGGTGGTATGGGTAAGATTAAGGGTAGGGTTAGGTGTAAGGGAAGGGTCAACGTCAACTGTGTAATTACATCTGTAATTAATTTATGTAGTTACATTTGTAATTACTTACAGGTATATTTAAAAATGTAAGTACAATGTAAAGACATGTATATACACAGTAAGTGCATTGTATCAAATGATTAATTAAAATGTTAGAACATAGTAGTTAAGGCCACCTAATAGAAAGTGGGTCCGGGTTTTGTACCGTGATGTTGAGAGTGTACTGAAAATGAATGGTGGTCTTACTGCTCCTTTTCAAATCAACAGGGGTATTAGACAAGGCTGTGCACTTTCAGGAATGTTGTATGCTCTTGCCATTGAACCTTTACAGTGTTTCCCCTAGAATTTTTTCCAGCAGCGGTGCTGTTACGTGCCGGAGGTTGTTACCAAGCCGCGTGTCGGGGGGTCCGGGGGCATGCACCTCCGGAATAAAAAATAAAAAAAACCTTAAACCATGACTTCTGGCAAGTTTTGTGGATAGAAATAGAGATTTTGAACATTAAAATCCAAATTAAGCTTATTAGTTTAAAAGGTGACTAGCTTATAGCCTATTTTACTTCAATAACCCGCAGGGATGTGCAAAAAATTCCTAAGGTGCAAGGGCTCAAATGTAAGAAAGGGGCAATATGTAAAAATAAAAATAAAAAAAAAGTGTTTGGATACTATTTTATGTTTTTGCAAAAAGTCTCATGCTTATCAAGCCTGTATTTATTTAATCAAAAATACAGAAGAAAAAAAAAACAGTAGCCTAATATTGTGAAATATTATTACATGATGTTTTTTTTTTTTACCTTTTTATTAATTATATATATATATATATATATATATATATATATATATATATATATATATATATATATATATATATATATATGATTAATAAAAAGGAAAAAACAAAAAAAAAAATTTTTTAAGAGCATTACATATCATACAAGAGCTGCTAGTAATTTTCTCTTTGCCTTTTGTCGTTTGATTCACATTAATGGCTCAATCGTCATCAGGTTTATTAGATGCTGCCCCTTTAAGATGCTGATCTAATATCATTCTCCCATTAATTTCTCCCAACTATTTATGCCCATTTAAGCTAAACTGTGTTTGAGTGAATACTCTCCAAGCCTGTCATTTTGAGATATAGGCTATTTTGTTGTGTATTTGATGGTTTAGTCGCGCACACAAAGCATGTGCAAGTCGGTCCATTTCGCCGCGTGCGTACACATACACACACACACACACACACACACACCCGTCTTGAACTTGGAAACAGCGTCTATTGCGCGGATTATTGTGCTTTTCATTTAATCAAACACGTTCTGCAATTTAGCCAAATTGAAGAGTGCATTTGACAACAATCACAGATTGTGCTGAATCTGACGTTAAATGCATGTTTGGGGAGAAATGACAGCATGCGCTATGAAGGGAAGGAAGCTGTGCTAGACGATGCGCGAGCGTAGTTTATAATAGTTTTACCTCATATCGTCTTTTTTAATCCTTGGAAGCGAAAATAAAATAAGATTAATATCACAGCCCTGTGATATTGTGTAAGTGTAAGTAGACTACATTTTTGTTTAGTTCTCTGGCCATCGTCAATCTTTCTCTCTCTCTCTTGTACAGTGTGTAAGTGAATGTCGTGATATTACTGATCATGTGAAGATTTTGCAGTGGCGCTGAAAATCCAGCGGCGGCGCTGCGTCGCTGTGAATACATTGTAGGGGAAACACTGCTTTACTTGTTAAATCAGAGAGAGCATTGAAGGTTGGACCATACCTTGCTCTGGAGCCAATTGTAAGGTATCTGCATATGCAGACGATATTATTGTTTTGGTTAAAGGGCAAAATGATGTTGATCTTCTTAAAGACATTTTAAACAAGTGTGGTACAATTTACTCTGCCAAAGATAATTGGTCCAAAAGTGAAGCCATAGTGAGTGGTAAATGGTCTCATGGTCTTCCTAAATTACCAGGTGGTTTGTCCTGGAAGAGAGATGGGTTAGAGTATTTAGGAGTATATGTTGGCAATGACTCAATGATAAGCAAAAATTGGGAAGGAGTTTTAGAAAAACTAAAGGGGCGATTGGACAAATGGAAATGGCTTTTGCCAAAAAATTCTTTTAGAGGGAGGGTTATAATAATTAATAACCTGGTGGCTTCAGTTTTGTGGCATCGTTTGGCCTGCAATGACCCTCCAAATGGAATTTTGAGTAAAATTCAAGCCAGTATGGTGGACTTTTTTTGGAGTACTTTTCACTGAATTCCGCAGAGCATACTTTTTTACCCAGAGATGAAGGAGGACAAGGACTTATCCATTTGCCCAGCAGGGGGGCAGCCTTTCGACTTCTGTTTATTCAAAGGTACCTTACAGGACCTAAGGCAGACTGGGATTGAACTCTGGTTTGTTTTTGATGGATTCAAGTAAGCTGCAGTGCAACGGACTGACTCCTTTTTATAAGGGACTTTTTAAAGTGTGGGACTTGTTCAAAAAGAGGAGGTTGGAGCCAACGTCCTTGTTGTACTGGCTTCTGGAGGAACCTCTTGTACATGGAGCCCGGTTTGATGTTACTTGTGAAGTTACACCTGGACTGATTCATTGTTTAATTTCCACTAAGACATTAAAACTGCACCAGTTGTTGGATGTTGCTGGTTCTGGCTTGAATGGTGCTCAGTCCATGGCCTCACATCTAGGTGTGCATTCGGTACGGCATGTAGGAAAAGTTCTGGACTTTTTTAAACAGAAATTCACAGAGGTAGAAAACAAATTGTTATTTGATTATTATAATGGGGAACTGGTTCCTAATAGTACAGATCCCTTTCCAAATATTTCTCTTAGTCCCAATCTCAAAGGACTGTCTGGACCCTTTCTGAGCCTCAGAGGACTAGAAGGTTTAAGTTTGCAGGATGTTCAGAGTAAAGTTTTGTATAAATGTCTTGTAAAAGTTTTAAATATAGCTAAATTAAAAGAGCGCAGTGATACATTGTGGAGAGAGAAATTGGGAATGAATGATGGAGATAAACCTGTTTGGAGAGTTTTATACAAACCACCAATTGAAAAACGTACAGGTGATATTCAGTGGAGAGTTTTACACGGCACAGTTGCTGTAAATGCATTTGTGAGCTTAATTAATCCCAATGTATCAAGTGATTGTCCTTTTTGTACAATGAGGGAGATCATTTTTCATTATTTTTTAGAATGTTCAAGACTGCGTGATATGTTTTGTTTTCTGGATGTTCTTTTCATGAATTTTGGGGAGATATTTTCTTCAACTTCTGAGCTGTCCACAAGTAAACCTCGCTGATGTTTGAACCCCCCGACACAATGACATAGTATGTTTGATTCTAAGATCGAGCGCGGCTCCCTGAATGGTTGGACGAGGTGCTGTGCCCTGATATTTTAAGAGAGCAGCTCTTTATTCTGCAGAGATATCACCTTTATTATCATCAGGTAATAGGTGGGCACATTGGGCAACAAGAATCCTCCGATGTATTCGATCCATCCATCTCAACATCTTTCCTTTGTACACCATTTCTCAGGTCTTCTTGGACTGTCTATCTCTACGTCTTTGATCTGCGTCATCCTTGTGGTGTCCCTTCATAACTGTCTTTGGAAGCTGATGTTTGTGCAATCGTAGGAAAGTGAGGCTCAGTCACAGTTTCTGAGATTCGTCGAGTCCCACTCCACCTTTCGCTTTGAGTTTCCATGTTTCACTGGCGTAATTGTGATCAGGATAATGGGGATATTGAACATCCTAACCTTGGTCGCTGCATCTATGGCCAGTGTATTCTTGATGGGACACGTCCTCTGGAAAACTGCAGACACTTTCCGTCTGCCTCTGTCCCTCCATCAGTGACCACTAAGCTCCTAAGGTAGATAAACTGCTGCACTTCTCAATCAACTGTCCTTAAACCATCAGTGGAGCATTGGTACCTCCCACTCTCATGGATTGGTCTTTTCTCCACTGATTTATGGTCCAATCTAGCCGGCCTCTGGGACGAGGCTGATGGTCACTTGCAACCGCTGTGTCTCAGCTGACGGAGATCACGTATTTCAATTTATAATCGGGAATGCTGTTCTATGGTAAAGGCTGATTTATATTTCTGCGTCGGACCTACGCCGTATCCTTTACGGCGCAAGTTACGTGTTGGTTTTCATTTATACTTCTGCGTTGTTGTCCACGTCAATGTCCAATTCCACATGCAGACCACTAGTAGGCAGTGTCCACGGGCATGTTGATGGTAGCCCACAGTATCAAGGCAAAAGCCGAAGAAGAAGCATGTTACATTGTCGGAGTATCAGTAGCAGTGATGGCGGCAGATAGCGGCTTTTCTTGCGGCTTGAGTTGTTGCATGTAATGCAAATTAAGCATCTCTAGTTGATTAGTAGAGTTACAAAAGAGGCGATCTGGCGCTGAAATGCGTTTTTGAAATCATGCAGAGCTCGTGGTGCTGTTTTCAGTATCGGTAGCTCGTGCAGACGATCGCTTCAATCGATTGCTGTTGCGGAGACTATTCCTTCCGTTGGAATCACAAAACGAAATGCACCCTAATGTGTCCCTGTTCTTGATATACAATCGCTGATTAACATCTTTGGTTTTAATGAGAAAATAAATAAACTATACACAACGGATCTATGTATTTTTTCACTAACATAAACAATCTCTGCACTATTGTGTTATATAACAGATGTAAGGATGAAACTATCATCCCATTTCTGAACACACACACACACTACTATCGCAGATTTATTTATTTATTGACCTGAGGGAGGGATTGTGGCAGACCAATCACGACGTTTGCGGTCCGCGTAGAATTGACGCGTTGTTACATTTTTGGAGAGGTGCACGTCAGGGTACGTCGTAGGCTACACGTGCATCACACAGCCTCTGGCTTGCACTCGATGCAGAAGTATAAATTGGCCTTAAGGCAATTGGTGAGGGTATACTAGAAAACTGATGTTACATCAGATATAATGTTGAATAGACCCCATGAGAGGGAGGAATAATGCTTAGTTAAAGTAACACGTTTGCTTACTTGAAGATTAAAATAATTACAAATGTAGGTTCTGCCTCCTGCAGCCCTGGAAAAAAGTGGTGTAGAAAATTGACGGGGGCTTGCGTGTTTGTACTTTGAATATTGTTTATTAAACAAAAGTAAATAAGTCAACTATCACAAACTATGCATCATTTGAAAGCTAAAACACTCAAGATTCATGTTCTGAACTTGTTTTTGCAATAAATACACCAGAGAGGAAAGGGTTAAATGAAATACTAAAGGACCGGCCATGTAAACAGGAACAAAATAAATGCTGTACTCATCTTTCATCTCCTATTGTAAATTCTGTAAATAGTTGCTTTAGTTTTTCAGTAACTGTATCCATTATAATTAGCAGTTTATTGCAGATTTATTTGAATGAAAATCTACTCTTAACAATTACAAATTTCTGAAATAAATGGCCTTTTTTGAAAGGACGCCTAGACTTTTCTTGACATAAATTTTGAGAGTATCATCCTCAAATTTGAATCAAAACATGATCAGACATTCAGTTTTATATTTAGGTTATTTCCAGGCCTTTAAACTTAAAGTCTCATCCATTTATCCCTAAATGAATTTCAATAAAAAAATAAAAAAACATGAGTCACTTACATGTATATTTTACCTTGTTTTACTCTGTTACTATACTACTTTGGGTTAGTATGTATGGGATCAGTTTCCCGCCAAATTTATTGCAGTCACGCATAAAAAAATAATAAGCATGAATCAAAATTTTAAAAGCACATGTAAAAATATAACGCACAAAACTGAAAAATCAATGCAAAGTTAACCAGAATCACAAACAACGCAGTCACGGAAATAAAAATAATAAGCGTAAATCAAATATTTAAACAAGTTTAAAATTATATTGCTCAAAACTGAATCATGAATTCCAAATTTTCCGAATCGCTCACAAAATCATGTTTTCTGCTCTTATTTAAATTTTTTGCATGTCCGCGCTGTTTTCTCCTTTGCTCTTGTTTCCACATTCTCTGCTTGCGGTTTCAAATGTTGCAGTTCAAGTTTCATGTAAATTAGGGGCGGGTCTTAGCAACACCATTGGTCCACTAGCTCTAGATTGACAGCTCATCCTCAAGCCAATCAATTGAAGAGGGAAGTTTACGTCACTCCAATGCGACTAATGCCGCAGTTCAGCCAGCCGCTGTTGAGCTATGAGTAACGCGTTCTATATCTGCAAGGAAATACATTATTGTATTGTTATGAATATAATCTTAGGACTCTATTCTTTTTATGATAGACGTTTTAGGGGGGTTTCCTCACAATTAAAGCAGTAAAATGAACATTATCACTTACAGACGCTTGACTGGCCATCCAGCAGCCGCTTTTGAGCTAGTAGCCTATAGGCTAATGCGTTCTCTATCACCAGTGGTGGAAGTAGTATGCCTAATAGGCTACAAATAACCAGAGACATATTGACTTTAGTAAAAGTAGAAGTACACAATGACAACCCTACTTAAGTAAAAGAGTACCTGATTTGAAATGTACTTTATGAGAATTAAAAGTAGTTGCATGACAATTTATTCTATTAATGTCTATTCTAATAATTTAAAAAAGTTTAATTAATTTAGTTTTGGGTTAATGTAATTTTGCTTACCATCTGTAGCCCAGTTTGCGTAGAAAGAGTGGTCATTTTCCTCCCAAGTGGAGAGTGACTTTCTGAAGATTTCTTTCATTTCTGAAGCTCGTTCTGCTCGCAGCACCCTAAACCCAGAAAGCCCTTTGTGACATGCGCTGGTTCGAATATAGGCTATCTGAAATAAGTAGCTAGGACTGCTTCCAACAAAAAAAAAAAAGCCTATTCGTTCATTTAAGCTGTTGTTCACACAGCGCTGGCTGTCGGCTTACTCTGTACCATGTCTTTGTCGGCTTACTCTGCTATATTTGCTTATTGTTTATTAAATCCAGGCAAATGGTTGATAAAACATTGATTTCCACATATATAAAACAATATATTTCCTTGCACAAACATTGGGCCTTAGAGATGCGCGGCATGGCCGCGGACTCCGCGGATCGGGCGGATGACGTGACGAAAATTTTTATTTTAATATTTTAAATTCGGACGGGTGGTTCAACCATTCAAATTAATAAAAAATAAAAAAAACATATAGGTCTACATTGTTAAATATTGTTGCAGCGCCTGGTAGGCCACTAAGCAAACCTGCGAGGAGCCCAGCTGTCAGTATGGAGGCCTAAACATCTCGTACATACTGCCTGCTTTGTTTCGATATTAGTTATATCTTAAAACAGCCAGTCATTGTAGTATCTCGGGGAATAGCCATTTAAAAGAGAGAACGCAATAGCTAAACTTCTACCAATTCAATTACATCCACAGCAGAAAACGAAAAAATAGTCGGAAAACTTTGCCCATTAATTAGACATGTAAGGCAAGCAGGCCTTGTTGTTATGGACAATTAAAAATGTGAACATGCGTTGCACAGTTGTGCGGTGGACTTTCAGCGAACGAATAGAGTCTGTTTTTCTTTAATATCGAGGCTCTATAGTTTGTTTCTTGTATAATTGTTAGGCCAAGACGCGCTCTCTTCCCATGCAGTCAAAATAACGGTTTAATTTCTTCAGGCTCGTCCTAGTCACCCTGACATGACAGTGCATAGAGTTAATTAGCCTATAATGTGAATTTGTTATTTTATTCTTTTTGGAATAGGCATTAATTGGTAGTAGGATAAATAGCAGCATGTTGAAATTATGTGCCAAAATGCGTTTTTTATTACAATGATAAAATTGTACAGTAGCCTATTCAGGTAACGTCAGGTTTGCCGATGTGCGTTTTATTTATGGTGTTTATTTATTTTTGTCCCTGTGCGCCGATCGGTTCCCTGCTGATATTCTGGGGTACAATATAGGCTAATCATAGCCAATAGGCCTATAGGCTAGCAGGAGCACGGCAAGTGGAGGTGCTGCAAATTTGAGTTAATTTACATGTATTCATTTTTAGCATTTAGTAATTTATTTGTACACTTTGAGTGGCCATTAAAAAAAGGCTTAATATTTATATGTTTAATTATGTTTTTAAAACATACATGAGGTCATATTGTGACCGTTGCGGTGTGCATATAGAGAATGCGTAGAGCAGTAATATTTCCTCCAGAGTGAGAGCGCCTTTCTGAAGATTCCCTTCATTTCTAAAGTTCACGCCTTGTGTCATGCTGGTTCCAATATATGCCTATCTGAAATAAATAGCTAGGGCTGCCCCCAGCTAAAGTTTTTTTTCCCTGTTTATTTAAGCGCTGGTGCCTCCATGCCGTTGTCTGCTATATTTGCTTATTATTTATTAAATCCTCGAAATTGGTTGACAAAACATTGATTAAAATTAAGTTACAATTTATACAAAACGAACTAATTTCTGACCCCCATGTCTTCTTACATATATAATAATCATATTTCATAATCAACGTAGGCTAAATGAAATGAAAAAATAACATTATAATATTTAAACATATGAAACTAAACAAGTAAATAGGCTACAGTAGCCTACAAAGAAATGTCATGTTGGAGCGGGATTTGAGCGCACGCCGTTTTACCGGTGAGCGGTTCATGAGCTCCTTTAGTCAAATGCTCTATAGGCTAAGGTAGGCAGGTTTTTTGCGTTAATTTTCATTTCCTGTCGCTGTGCAGGCTCTTTTATTGTATATGACAGTGTAAACAGCTCAATAACTATTTTAGTTAAAGGTTTAATGTAGGCCAGTCCATTGCATTACGATTGCTCGCGTCAGCATCGCCCAACAAGGCTTTCTACAATCAGCGGATGGTGGGCGGGTGCGGCTTTGAACATTGGTCAAAAAACGTTGGGGCCGACGGATTTTGTGATGCGGTTGCGGATAAAATAAAAGCCCATCCGTGCATCTCTGGGCCTATAGTGAACGTGTTTCGCTCACAGCCAAGCGTCAGTATGCATCCAGTCGTGATCATGTACATTTTACTGCTTTAATTGTGAGGAAACCCCCCTAAAACGTCTATCATACAAAAGAATAGAGTCCTAAAATTATATTCATAACAATACAATAATGTATTTCCTTGCAGATATAGAACGCGTTACTCATAGCTCAACAGCGGCTGGCTGAACTGCGGCATTAGTCGCATTGGAGTGACGTAAACTTCCCTCTTCAATTGATTGGCTTGAGGATGAGCTATCAATCTAGAGCTAGTGGACCAATGGTGTTGCTAAGACCCGCCCCTAATTTACATGAAACTTGAACTGCAACATTTGAAACCGCAAGCAGAGAATGTGGAAACAAGAGCAAAGGAGAAAACAGCGCGGACATGCAAAAAATTTAAATAAGAGCAGAAAACATGATTTTGTGAGCGATTCGGAAAATTTGGAATTCATGATTCAGTTTTGAGCAATATAATTTTAAACTTGTTTAAATATTTGATTTACGCTTATCATTTTTATTTCTATGACTGCGTTGTTTGTGATTCTGGTTAACTTTGCATTGATTTTTCAGTTTTGTGCGTTATATTTTTACATGTGCTTTTAAAATTTTGATTCATGCTTATTATTTTTTTATGCGTGACTGCAATAAATTTGGCGGGAAACTGATCCCATAAGTATGACTCTTGGATAACAAAATTTCAAGTGTCTAGTTTAAAATAAGACCATATTTATGAATTTAGACCATAGGGTTTAAGAGCTGCAGAAATTTTTATGTGGGTATGTCGTTTTCAGAAAATTCACAAAAACAGGGGTGCAAGTGTGCTTTGGGGTCAATATGACCCCAATCGACTTTTCTTTAGTTAAAAATAAGGGTTCCCTATATCTAAGTGGAATGAAATCTTGTGACTTTTTCTAAGTTATCTATCCATACACACAAAAAAACTGGGCTTGATTCGGTTGTTCTAAAGGTATGTAAAAAAAAAGTCAAACTCATGACCTTTGGGGTCAATATGACCCCACATTGAAATGAATGGAAAAAATCGAAAAAAAAATCGTTTTTTATATTTCTTTTGTCAAAAAAAATCTATAAATCCAGAATAAATCTGAAAATTTCCATACCACAATGAAGTCCTGGTACTAGAGCACAAATGTAATGTGGAACGAACATGATCACTTGCACACACACATGCTCGCGCACACAAACACACACACAGGTGTGACTCCAATTGAAAGCATTTTTTTTAGAAATTGACAAATAAAATCAATAATTCCAGCATAAATCTGAAAATGTCCACACAGAAATGAAGGCCTGGTACTAGAGCAAAAATGCAATGTAGAAAAGACATGCTCACTCAAACACACACACACGCACACACACATACACACAAACAGGTATGACTGCCACAGCCAAATAAAATCAGCCACAAATGCAGAACAAAGATAAAAGGGGTGAGACCTAATGCACACACACGGGCACACACATACACACACGCGCGCACACACACACACACACTCGCGTGCACACACACACACACACACACACACACACACAGAGAGAGAGAGAGAGAGAGAGAGAGAGAGAGAGAGAGAGAGGTGTGACTGTCACAGAGAGCATCTGTATGGAATTTGTCAAATGAAATCAGAAATCAGCAGATGAAATCATTTGTCAAATGAAATCAGCTATCAAATGTAGAACACGTGTGAGTGAATCAGTGAAACCTAATGCATGCACACACACACACATGCAGAGAGAGCAAGGGAGAGATGAAAGGCAACTGACCTGTTCAACTTTGAGAAAGTTTACTCTGAGATCTAAGAGCTGCAACTTTGTTTTGAAAACAAATAAATTGTTCCCACACAAAAAAATATAAAAGAGGGTCTTTGGTGTCTTGCACACAGTTCATTCTGTGGCAGTATGGCAAAGAAATACACTCTCCTGGAGACTTGGATTACTTGCTTGATTCAAGAGAAACTTTAGGTGTTTCTTATGTGGCGATTTCTGTATTTTGTAAAAACAGACATTTCAAAACGCATCAAAAACTACCAAAATTCTACTATTTAAAAGAATATTTATTTTGAATGTCTTGTATAATGTTTATACATGTATAAATTCACAAAATGTATCACAAAAGTTATGATATGAGCAGTAGGCCACATCCAGTAAAATGAATGGATCTCTATTGCCCTCTGCTGGGTCTCTATGGACAAAACAATGTCTTTCTTAAATTGTAATTCCTTCAGGTTTGTCTTTGACCAACAGGTGGCAGAATTGTACAGCTAAAACCTAGATCAATATCCAGAAACAAATTATATTTAATTTAGATCATCATTTAAGTATTTTTTTCATAAAAAAATAATATTTTACACGCAAGCTAATGGTATAGTTGAGGAATTGTGTGGTAAATAGGTACAAAAGTTCTTTGTATATCCAAAAACACAGCATTACTGTATAGATGAGAAGTAAACAAAAAAAATATTTATTATATGTATTATTAAAAATGTAAATCTTTTTTACAATCATTGTTTCAATTTTGGGGTCATATTGACCCCAAATGCACTGAGTGTAAACAGGAAACTAAGGACATATGAGGGTTAAGAGGTTAAGCAACAGCATGTACCGCTGTACTAAATAAGCTTAAAGAAATGCATGTTGCTGATAGCCGGATAAGCTTAAGACACAATATGCAATAACCAAAAGCCTCAGCAACAATAAGTTTCCAATAATAAACAAATACCTTAAGCAGCATGTTGTTGATAACTGGACTTGCAAAATGTACTCACCAGGTCCATACAAAAACTTCACAGTAGATCCAAAATCCTGGTTTGGCTATAATTCTTCAGAGTCCAAGAATGGTGGTTTCATGTCCTCTCTGTCGAACGAGTGTACATGATGTGTTCTCAGATTACTCATTCCAAAGCTCCTTTACTTTTTATGACAAGCTTGATCTTAACTAGCTGACAGTAGGGATGGGCATTATTACCATATTATTCTACATAACGTTACATGAGAAATTTTATTACACAATAACGATATCACAATATAGTTATTTTATTTTATACATATTTTATTAAGAAATACTACAGAATAATACTGCTTAGTCTTCACTGTATGATATATTATGCATTAATATCACTTGATTCTTAAAAACGTGGTGTCTTGATACACATTCGAACTGTCAAATACACACACAGTTGGTTCAAAATGGCTGTCTTGATGAGTATTCATGTAAACAGAGTCGGTTATGCTTTAAGTGAAAGATATCAGTTGGGGAAAAAAATAGATTTTACATACTTAAAGCAATTTTGTATCGCATTATGAATATCGCATTATTTAACAAGGATATCGCATATCGCATTTTTCTTCAATATCGCACAGCCCTAGCGCACAGTTGTCATTGGCCAGATTTCTAGATGACGTTCAGATTGACCAATCACGCTCAAATGAACACGGAAAGACAGCAAATAGCCTTGCAACTGTAGAAATAACTACAGTTAGCAAATGTGTATATTTATTTTTATTTGCTGTTATATTAAATTAATTGGTCAAGTGGTGTTTTGTGGTGTGGACAGAGGCCTGAAAGTTTCAACCTGGAGAGCAGTGCAGATTTGTACTCTTTAAAAACAGATTATTGTTTGATATTTAGTTTGCTATATAGTTTGTTATATTTGTATCCAGAATTACAGTTTGAATGTAAAAATACACCTACAATGTAAAAAAAATTATAATTAAAAAAGTCAAATGACTGGCAGCAATGGCTGCCAAACAAAAACAAAATTAAAGTAAAATATCTTAATTTAAATAAGGAAAAATCTGTAAAATAACAGTTCCCATTCAGTCGGTCACGTTCGACGTACGTCGGACGTACCGACGAATTGGGATCACTTCTGGGAGCCCCTATCAGCTTCGAGCTATATAGAACGAGCTATATAGAAGGACGCGATAGAGCCGGTCCCTCAAGCCGATATGAGGTCCGGGTTCTACAGCCCGTTCTTCATTGTACCCAAGAAAGGCGGCGGGTTACGACCGATCTTGGACCTGCGATTCCTGAACCGGTCCCTTCACAGGCTGCCGTTCACGATGTTAACGCAGAAACGCATCTTCAGGTGCATCCGTCCCCGAGATTGGTTTGCAGCGATCGATCTGAAGGACGCGTACTTTCATGTCACGATTCTCCCTCGACACCGGCCCTTTCTGCGCTTCATGTTCAAGGGACGGGCATATCAGTACCGCGTCTTACCCTTCGGCCTGTCCCTGTCGCCCCGCGTCTTTACGAAGGTTGCGTGGCGTTCGCATCCTCAACTACCTCGACGACTGGCTGATCCTTGCCCAGTCGCGAGAGCAGTTGTGCGAACACAGGGACAAGGTGCTCAGTCACCTCAGCCAGTTGGGACTTCGGGTCAACTGGGAGAAGAGCAAACTCTGTCCCACACAGAGGATCTCTTTTCTCGGTATGGAGATAGACTCGGTCGCCATGACAGCGCGCCTCACCGAGGTGCGCGTCCAGTCAGTGTTGAACTGCTTGAATTCGTTCAAAGGCAGGACAGCGGTACCACTGAAACATTTTCAGAGGCTCCTGGGGCATATGGCATCCGCAGCCGCAGTAACGCCGCTCGGATTGCTTCATATGAGACCGCTTCAATGCTGACTACACGATCGAGTCCCGAGATGGGCGTGGCACAGCGGATCCCTCCGTGTCCAAGTGACTCCGAGGTGCCGCCAAACCTTCGGCCCGTGGTCGGACCCTTTGTTTCTCCGGGCGGGAGTTCCCCTAGAACAAGTGTCCAGGCACTCCGTTGTCTCCACGGATACCTCATCCACGGGTTGGGGTGCCACGTACAACGGGCTTGCAGTTTCGGGTCTGTGGACGGGGCCTCAACTGCAATGGCATATCAATTGCCTCGAGTTGTTAGCAGTTCGTCTTGCACTCAGCCGCTTCAAAGTGCCACTAAGTGGCAAGCACGTTCTGGTCCGGACGGACAACACTGCGGCCGTAGCGTACATCAACAAACAGGGTGGTCTACGCTCCCGTCGCTTGTCGCAACTCGCCCGCCATCTCCTCTTATGGAGTCAGAAGCATCTGAGGTCGCTTCGTGCCGTTCATATTCCGGGCCCGCTCAATCGTGCGGCCGACAAGCTGTACTTAACTGGCCTGCCTTCAGTCCCGACCTGTCTCCAATAGAGAATGTGTGGTCGCATTTGAAGCGCAAAATAAGACAACGAAGACCCCGTACTGTTGCCCACCTTAAGACTTGTTTGCAGGAAGAATGGGACAAAATTACATCTGAAACACTTCATCACTTTGTGTCTTCAGTCCCTAAACGTCTTTTAAGTGTTGTGAAAAGGAATGGCAACATTACAAAGTGGTAAATGCTTTACTGTCCCAACTTTTTTTGAAATGTTTTGCAGGTCTGAATGACAGGAAAGGATGCATATTTACAAATGACATGAAGTTGACCAGACAAAACATGAAATATTTTGTGTTCATATTGTCTGCAATGAAATACAAGTCAAAGTAAATTTAGAAACCACTTCTTTTTTTATTTATTTGCGTTTTCCATACTGTCCCAACTTTTTCTGATTTGGGGTTGTACTTTTATGCTGTTTTGGTCAGTTTTTGCAATAAATACCTGTGACTGTACTTGTATTTGCCTGTTATGTGTTTTATATTGTTGAGAGTGGGTAGGTTTAGGGTAGGAGTGGAGTTAGTTGCTCCAAAATATAAAAGTAGCCTATAAATATTCATAAAATCATGTCGTCTCGGTTACGTATGTAACCCTCGTTCCCTGAGGAGGGAACGGAGACGTACGTCAGTGACTGACGAATAGGGGTTTCGCCTAGAAGCCAATTACCTTCGAGGTGTTTAACAGCACCCAATGGCGTGCCAATGCCATGGGCATGCGGAATTTGCATGCGTAACTCCGCCCCACCTCGTGGGTATATAAGGAAGTATGCTAGCAACATCGCATTATGTATCTGCTGCGGAGCCAAGATCTGAACTCCACGTTCCAGCAGCACAGCTGATGTGGCTAAGGCCCCGTTTACACGATGGGAAAACGCAGATATTTCCCTGCGTTTTGGCCTGTCATTTACACGAAAACGCCGTTTTTATCCCAGAAAACGATTATTTCTAAAAACTCCGGCCAAAGTGGAGATTTCTGAAAACGCCGGGTATTTGTTGCCGTGTCAACAGGGAGAAACGGGCTTTAGGTTCTCAAACGTCACATTATGCCCCAGAAAATGCTTACGTCATGTGAGCGCCCTATGTTTACAGTTTGTTTGATCATGGATGCTGTTAAGGTGGTACTCATTTTTACTTTTGTGCAAACGCTTTTGGCCTGTTTGCATTTGCAAACACAACTGCTGTACTATATCGAGGAGCAGAGGCGAAGGCGTACACGAAGGTCAGCATTTTTACAGACGCCGGTACATTGCCTGCCAACGTCGGAGACGCCGGTTTTGGATTCGACCTGGGCGATCCGCGGTCTGGTGGGAAAACTTTGAGAAAGAAGTCGTGCTCCCGGAGGAATGGCATGAGAACTTCCGAATGTCACGGTCATCTCTACTGACGCTTTCCAAGTTACTACGTCCGTCCATAGAAGGTCAGACTACTGTCATGCGGTCGCCGGTCAGTGTAGAGAAAAAAGTTGCCCTCACCCTATACTATTTAGCTGATGAGGGTAGACTACGTAAGACGGCCAAGGCATTCGGCCTGTCTAGATCAGCCGTTTCAATAATAATCCGAAAAGTGTGTAGAGCAATAACTGTCCACTTGGGTCCTAAGTATATAACACTGCCGAAATCCGAAGCTGCTGTCCAGCAACTTGTGCAGGGATTTGAAGAAGCTCATGGCCTTCCCCAATGTCTAGGTGCTGTGGATGGGACGCATGTAGAGATAAAGCAACCACCAGCCAATTCCAGTGACTACATCAATAGGAAAGGGAGGTTCACCTTAAACATTCAAGCCACCTGCGATTATAAATATGCCTTCATGGATGTGGTAGTGAAATGGCCTGGGAGCGTGCACGACGCACGTATTTTTGCTAACTCCACACTGAACACGTCCTTGAAAGATAGAAGCATCCCTCCCTGTCCAAGGCAAATCATCGAAGATGAAGAGGCCATACCAGTTTACATACTAGGCGACCCTGCATATCCACTGCTCCCATATCTTATGAAGGAATATGTCAATGGGGGAAGCACTGCCCAGGAGCAGTACTTTGGACTATCTTTGTGCCGAGCAAGGATGGTGATAGAATGTGCATTTGGGAGACTAAAAGCCCGGTTCGGAGCCCTGAGAAGAGCCATGGACATAAATCTGGCTGATCTACCCTTTGTGATTTATGCATTGTGATTTTTTGCTGAGGCAATTCAATACGACAGGGAAAACCAGCCAGACACACCACCAGATACCAGAGCAGATTGCATGACATCAGAAGGGAAGAGGGTCAGGAGAATCCTCACTCAATTCCTGGATCCATAAAAGGGACAATTTTCTCTCCATTGTGTGTGGGGTATCAGACAGTATGACATGTCAAAGTTTAAAGTTCTTATTGTCATAGTTCACAATATTTTGCTTTTGCTCATCACGGACCTAAACACTGTGTGCTCCTTACATACCAGTAAGTTTTGGCTACATTTCAATGTGTTAAACATTTCAATTTACATGTTAAAGCAAATTTGTTTACAGTTTTCTATTCTTTACATTGTACATGTTTACAAGTCACTTGGATGTAATGTATCGACATTGCCAAGTGTAAATGTTATTTGTTTTGTAGAATGCCATTATCCATATAAAGAATGAGAAATTCTAAATGGACCTGTGTGAACGGTTTCTATAATAGGTTGATCTGGTTTTAACTAAATTGAATAAACACAAACACATGTTTTAATTCTTCAGACATTTTATTTCTGAAGAGATGTTTGTTATTAATCCAGAAAATCAGACTAGCATAGAAGTGCAACAAAGTGGCATGTGTAGTGCAAATGGTCAAATAATGAATAAAGGCATATTTCAAGTAAACTTAAGACGTCAAGAGGAATTCACAAATTGACTAAAGTAGTGCATATAAGCTGCCTCTTCAGTCCTGCTTTTTAAGCAATAGGCACTTTAAGTAAAAAAAAATCAAAAGGGCTTAACTCAAGGCTACCTATTTAGTACCCATTTTTAAACTCTTGCTACAAAAATATTGGAACTGCTCAGGGTAACATTTCTCACTATAAAAACATCCAGAAACATAAGGTTATGAACAAAATACAGTACCAGTATTAGAATATTTTTTTCCTACAAATTACAATTGCACATTACATTGAAACTTCTGATATCTCAATATCGCTAATCCTCCTTAAGGGCTTGGGTATATAAAAACTGACCCTGCATGACCTCAACAGGTGTGTGTGCCAAATCAGTTATGTTAATGGTGCTGAGTGGAACTGCGTTAGGTGCTCTGTTGTCAGCTGACGAGTTGGGTGGGAATGAGTGCTGAATTGGTGCTGAATTTTGGAAAAAGGAGTGAGTGTGTAGTGGTGGCGTGTGTGCATAAACTGGTCCATAAGGACCTCTTCCATCAAATGGGATATTGTAATGTGGCGGTGTCTGCACAACTTGCCGCATTAGAGCAAACCCATCTGCAATCGATGATGTTAGCCTATCCAGGGTATTTGTTATTTTAGAGAAATTCTCGGATGCCTGCTTTTCTGAAGTCTCAATAATTTCCACAAGTTTCTTCTTGACATTTTTGTCATCCTCAATGGCATTCAGCCACTGGTTTTCAGATGGCAGCTTCCTCTTGAACCGTTCATGCCGGTGTCCCTTCAGTTTAGCCTTTACAGAGTAGAACAAAGAAAATGTATTAAAACATGCTCATTTGCAAGTAAACCAATACAAAAATAATCACATTTCATATTACCATGATGAATGATGGCCTATATTCCCTCAGCATAATCAATCTTACCAGTAAACGTCACGATTCACAACAGACTATAGGAATACAGAAATTAAAATATACTTTCAATGGAAGGCTAATCTTCCCAAAATGTAGATGACAGAGGCAGGACTCTTTTTTTTTTTTTTTGCCAATATACAAAACTGCAACATTTCCCCGTTACTGTAATGTTGTAGCACATGAGAACGACTGATGTGACTTCTCTTCATTACTTTTTTTATTTTTTCCTTTTGCCACTACTATTTCTTGTATTATCTTATATTTCACAGATACATACACATATTCATTTAAACAAAGCCAACAATACATACATGACAATAAATGCATACCTGAAGCAGTTCTCTCCTCTGCTTCACTGTGGGGGTGATGGTCACACTTCCATCAACATCTTGAACCTCTGCTTCAGACTCGACGTCCAAGAATTCCGCCAAGGATGAAGCAGATGTGGCGGGGGAAGGAGAAACGGAATCCTCCAGTTCGCTGGTCTCGATGCCGGAGGCGATGGTTGTAGTGGCTGGGGAACCACCCCAAACCTGCTTGCACAGTTCAAAGTAGAGGAGCACTACTCTTCCGTGACCGCTCCTGCGTCCAGTGTCCACTGAATTTCTGTATTTCCCTCTTATTGCCTTAAGTTTAGTTGTCAGATGGGCTCGCGTTATCTCCTCCTTCACATGAGGAAACTCATCGTTGGTCTCGGACGGGTATTGCTCCAAGAATTGCGCCAACATGTCGACATATTTAGACTGGCAAGATTCCCAGTCGACATTGTCTTGGGCTTTACTTGCCTTGTAGTCTAACGCGACATTTAGGAGTAACTCCACTTCGCTGTCTGTCCACACGAACGAACCTCGCGCCATGTCTGTTGTTTTGAAAGGAACAGGAAGTCGATCGTGCTATTCGTTGTTGTCGATTTTGAGGATTCTGATTGGCTTGCATGGCTTTATCCTTCTCCCTCCCTACACTGCCACCCATAGGTTTGGCATAGTTATGATGGCGCTCGGCGGGCGTATTTATGCGGGTTGATGTAAACGACAACTTTTTTGAAAACGATGTTGTGTGCACGATGTTATTTTTGAAAACGGAGGCGGGGAAATATTCGGTTCTCTAAATACCCGGCTATGTGTAAACGTGGCCTAAGGAACGTACGTCTCCGTTCCCTCCTCAGGGAACGAGGGTTACATACGTAACCGAGACGTTCCCTTTCGTTCAGTCTCTCCGACGTACGTCAGTGACTGACGAATTGGGGTTCCAGTATAACCACGGCACTCAGCTGTCATCCAGTGCCCTGCGTAAGTGTGAGATCCCGCCACTTAAGGCTGTAGGACTCCCACTTATCACAGGATTACCAAGGTACACTGGGAAGCATATCCCAGTGAGGGAATGCCAATGATCCCTACCCGTGGGGAGGACTTAGAGAGTACACATATGACCCGCTGTGGGCTGCATATGGGAAACTCTAGGGTACCAGCCGAAGGTGGATTTTTAACCCTAGGGGTGGCAGGGGCTTGCCAAGGGAAAGACACCTGCTCACTGAGGAGGCTTACGGTGGAAATACTCGTGTGGGGGTCGCCGGAGGGGAACCATGCACACGGGGCACCTGGCCGGACATGAGGGTCTGGGCTCGAAGGGGCAGACTGAACTGATGTCGGCGTCGACAGTGCTGGAGGAGCTCAGGGCTCTCGGGGAGCTCACCTGAGGAAAATATCGCACGTATCCAGTCCGTGGAGGCTTCAGATAGGCCTCCATTGGCATTCTGTACACTTATACTCCCAAAACCGATAAAAGGCACTTAAAATGTCGTTACAAAGTCCATCTCACCACAGTGACTCTACAATAATCTTACGATGCGACGACAATAGTTTTTGTGCGCAAAAAACCCCGGCGCTACGTCATATTCTTGCGCATGCGTCGTGGAGGCACACGCGGAAGGCAATAACAAGCTGGATAAAGGTGTTATTTTGATTTATTTTTTGCACACAAAAACTATTGTCGTCGCATCGTAAGATTATTGTAGAGTCACTGTGGTGAGATGGACTTTGTAACGACATTTTAAGTGCCTTTTATCGGTCTTGGGAGTATAAGTGTACAGAATGCCAATGGAGGCCTATCTGAAGCCTTTCTCAGCCACCAGCTTTCAACAAAAATATCTTCATTTGTGTTCCGAATATGAACGGAGGTCTTACGGGTCTCGAACGACATGAGGGTGAGTAATTAATGACAGAATTTTCATTTTTGGGTGAACTAACCCTTTAAGAGAGGCCAATGCGGTCAGCAGAGCCGTCTTCATCGACAGAAACTTAATATCGACCGACCGCAAAGGCTCAAAGGGAGGCCTCTGCAGAGCACTTAAGACTACTGAGAGGTCCCAAGAGGGAACGAGAGGAGAGCGAGGAGGATTCAGTCTCCTCGCCCCCCCCAGGAACCTGATGATCAGGTCGTGCTGACTTACCTTTTTGTCTCCCAAGAGGTCGTGATGGGCAGATATTGCAGCCACATACACTTTCAGGGTGGAGGGAGACAGCCTTCGCTCCAGCCCCTCTTGGAGAAACTCAAGTACGGACCCGATCGGGCATTTCCAGGGGTCTTCTTGGCGGGAAGAGCACCAGGTGACGAAGAGGTTCCACTTCAACGCATAGAGGTGTCGTGTAGACTCTGCCCTAGCGGAAGTGATGGTGGTTGCCACCGTTGGTGGCAGGCCACTCAAACCTGCCGCGTCCCGTCCAGAAGCCACACGTGGAGCTTCCAGAGCGCTGGACGCGGGTGCCGTAAGGTGCCCCGTCTCTGAGTAAGGAGGTCCGGTCTCAGAGGAATAGGCCAGGGAGGGGCTGTCGCAAGGAGTAGCAGTTCTGAGAACCAGGTCTGGCCGTGCCAATACGTGGCGACCAACATGACCTGCTCCTTGTCCTCCCTGATCTTGCACAGTACTCGTGCGAGAAGTCTCACTGGGGGAAACGCATATAAGCGTAGGCCCTGGGGCCAGCTGTGCGCCAGTGCATCCGTGCCGAGCGTGCCCTCGGTCAGGGAATAGTACAGGCTGCAGTGGGAAGAGTCGTGGGAGGCAAACAGATCTACCTGTGCGTCGCCGAACTGTTCCCAAATCAGCTGGACCGTCTGGGGATGGAGTCTCCATTCTCCAGTAAGTGGCTGAATCCGTGAGAGCTCGTCAGCTGCACGGTTCAGTTCTCCCGGGATGTGGATAGCACGAAGGGACCTCAGGTGCTTCTGACTCCATAAAACGAGATGGCGGGCGAGTTGAGACATACGGCGGAAGCATAGACCGCCCTGGTGGTTGATGTACGCTACAGTGGCCGTGTTGTCTGTCCGGACAAGTACGTGTTGACCCCTCAGCAACGCTCGGAAGCGGTGCAGGGCGAACCGTACTGCCAGCAACTCGAGGCAATTGACATGCAGAAGGTGCTGGGGTCCTGTCCAGGAGCCCGCGGCTGCTTGTCCATTGCACATGGCACCCCAGGCCGTGGAGGAGGCATCCTTTGATACAACAACACGCCTGGAAACTCGTTCTGAGGACACGCCGGTCCGTAGAAATCTGAGGTTCGACCACGGAGTGAGTGTCTGTAAGCAGGCCCGGGTTACTTTAACCCGGAGCGTGCCAGACCGCCATGCCCATCTCGGGACTCGATCACGAAGCCAGTGCTGAAGCGGTCTCATATGTAGCAATCTGAGCGGCGTCACCGCGGCTGCAGATGCCATATGCCCCAGGAGCCTCTGAAAGTGTTTCAGTGGAACCGCACTCTTGCTCTCGATTTGACGGAGGCAAGTCAGCAGAGACTGCGCACGCTCGCTCGTAAGCTGCGCGCACATGGCGACCGAGTCGATCTCCATACCGAGAAAAGAGATCCTCTGCACGGGGCAGAGTTTGCTCTTCTCCCAGTTGACCCGAAGGCCCAGACAGGTTAAGTGGTGGAGAACCAGATCTCTGTGTTCGCAAACCTGCTCTCGAGAGTGACTCATTATGAGCCAGTCGTCGAGGTAGTTCAGGATGCGAACCCCGTGCTGCAGTAGGGGCGCAAGGGCTGCCTCTGCAATCTTCGTAAAGACGCGAGGGGACAGAGATAGCCCGAATGGGAGGACCACATACTGGTATGCCCGCCCCTCGAAAGCAAACCGTAGGAACGGTCTGTGTCGAGGTAGGATGGAGACATGAAAGTAGGCGTCCTTCAGGTCTATCGCTGCAAACCAATCACCGGGACGAACGCATTCGAAAAGGCGTTTCGCTGTCAACATCTTGAACGGAAGCCTGGGTAGGTAACGGTTCAAGATGCGCAGGTCCAGGATTGGTCTTAACCCACCGGTCTTTTTGGGTACAATGAAGTAGGGGCTGTAAAACCCGGACTTCATCTCGGCTGGAGGGACAGGCTCGATAGCGCCCTTCGCCAGTAGGGTGGCAACCTCTGCTCGCATGACAGGGGCATTGGCCCCGACCATAGTAAAGCGGACTCGAAAGCCGAAAGCAGAGAGGAGCCTGCGCGAACTGAATCACGTAGCCACGCCTGACTGTCTTCGCGACCCAGCGGGACAGCCCTGGAATCTGAAGCCAGGCTCCCAGGAACTGCACCAGCGGGGTCATTCGGACTACAGACGTACCCGGTGTGGGGCAGCGATGCAGCGTTACCGACCCGGACAAGGGAGGCTGTTGGGCGTCCCGGTGTGGGGGTGCGATTAACGGCTGCGTCCTGACAGAGGAGACCAGGGAAGGACGCACATTCCACTGGGGTCTGCTCTGCCAGGAGGCTGGCGACAGAGAGGGATGCAAGTGGCGGGACCCGTGGGTGGCGCGCACTGGCATCACCGATCTCTGGGGGCTCAGGGATGGGAGTGTTAATTCTTTCATTGACCAAATTAGGGTGCTGCTGACCCGGGGGCCAGCAGCTGAACAAAAGATTCACCCCCGGTCCTCCACCGGGGGAAGGAGTGGTCCTGCCACCATCTCCTGGAAAGAATTTCTCATCCCTGAGCCGTCCGTCTCAGGAGCGCCGCTTGGCCTGGCGTTTAGCGGGGCGCGGGGCGGCCTGAGGGGACTGGGACGCCTTCCTACGGCTTCCTCCGCGACCCGGCCCGGGTGAAGGCTGCTGCTTGGACCGGGTGGGAGGGGCGGGAGCCTTAGGAGGGCGTCCTCGGCGGCTGTGCCGGCGGCTGGGTGGAAGCAGCAGCTGGCCGCCGGGGCAGTATATGTATAATTGCCTCAGTCTGCTTCTGGGCGGTTGAAAACTGTTGGGCGAAGCTTTCAACCGCTCCGCCGAAGAGGCCAGCCTGGGATATGGGGGCATCGAGGAAACGTGTCCGCTCGGTGTCCCGCATATCGGCCAGGTTTAGCCACAGGTGTCGCTCCTGGACCACATTTGTGGACATCACTTGACCCAGGGAGCGTGCGGTCACCTTCGTCACCCGGAGAGCGAGGTCGGTGGCGGCACGCAGCTCATCTAAAAGCCCCGGATCAACTCCACCCTCGTGCATGTCCTTGAGGATCCTGGCCTGGTAGACCTGAAGGATCGCCATGGCATGCAAAGAGGCGGCAGCCTGCCCCACAGCTCTGTGCGATTTCGCCACCAAGGTTGATGTGAATCGACAGGCTTTGGAGGGGTGCTTAGGATCGCCTCGCCAGGTCGAAGCGCTCTGAGGACACAGTTGCATCGCAACAGAACGTTCAACCTGGGGGACCCCAGTGTACCCTTTGGCCGCGGCCCCATCAAGGGTGGAGAAGGCGGAGGAGACTGCAGACTGATCACGGGAAGACAACGGGGACTTCCAGGACCGGGCAATCTCCTCATTCAGCTCGGGAAAGAAAGGTATTGGGGGCGGGGACTGACGTGAGTCAGCGCGGGTCCCCAAAAACCAATCATCGAGCCGCGAGCGTTCGGGACAGGGTGGAGGGTTCCACTCTAACCCTAGACTCGCGGCTGCCCGAGACAACATGGCTGTCAGCTCTGGGTCAGACTCGGGCAATGCTGGCGCCCCCGAAGGCGGCAGCACAGCCGAGTCATCATCCTCAGAGGACTCGAGCCCACCTTGTGATGTGGTGACCGACATCGCATTATCCTCCGGAGCGCCAAACGAAATGCGCGAGGGAGCCGGAGCTGGCCCCGCGATTTCAGCCTGGACACTCGCGGGTTGCGGAGCGCTAGAGGGGGGTGTGGCCCGAGGCATGAGCTTTGTTCCACACCGTAACCCTCAGGTCACCCTGACCACCAGCCGAAGTACCGGCCACAGGGGGCACGGTAGATCGGGGTGTGGTTGAGGGGACTTTCACTTCATTACGAAGATCCTTAAGTCTCGACCACAGCACCGCGATGGTCATGTTCCTGCAGTGAGAACATGACTCATCCACAAATGCTGCTTGAGCATGCTGAACGCCCAAGCATACCAAGCAGTGATTGTGCCCATCAAAGGAAGTCAGCGACCGGCCACACCCAGAAGTACACGGGCGAGACATCCTGAAAAGGACGTGCCACGTGTAAGCTCTTTTAGAGAGGAAGTTTCGTAGGGAACGCCGAAGTGCCCGGGGACCACACACCAGCTGTCAAACGGACCACTGCGCAGATCAGCAGGCAGGCAGTGTGCGATCACTGGAACGCGCCGTAGACACCAACGCCTCTGGAAAGCTGTTCGTCTCGAAGGCTGACAAAGACTCAGTTAGCAGGCTTGAAGGAGTGAAGAGGTTCTCTTGGCTCCAAAGCAGAAACATAATGCGATGTTGCTAGCGTACTTCCTTATATACCCACGAGGTGGGGCGGAGTTACGCATGCAAATTCTGCATGCCCATGGCATTGGCACGCCATTGGGCGCTGTTAAACACCTCGAAGGTAATTGGCTTCTAGGCGAAACCCCCATTCGTCAGTCACTGACGTACGTCGGAGTGACTGAACGAAAGGGAAATGGAAGCTTCAGCTTAAGTTCTGCCAGGAAGACTTAATCACTTCGTCACTTATTAACTTCATCTCTATCCAATCACGTCTTCATATTTTCTGTATAAAGGTCGTACTTACACATGTTTGAGTTCGCAGATGCCGATGCGACAGCCTCCACCCTCCCCACCACCACCAGGATGGTTCCGTCCATACCTCAAAAGGGGGGTCGGCTGCGCCCCTGCCTTCATCTTCAGGCAGGAATATGCTGATCCGCTACCCTCGGATTATAAACTATGGACGGGGCCTATGCCAAAACTTTATTATGCTTGCTGGGCTGTCAATAAATGTATGCTTCATTCATCATTCTATCTCCCGAGTCTTTCTGGTAGAACTACTTTTTACTGTCATTGACTTCCGTGGACCCATCACGGAATTTTAGGGTTATTCCGTGAAACTGCCACAGATTTTGAGTTAAGGGGCCCGTGTTCATTTCACAGAATTCTGTGAGATCAGGATGACGTGTGAGTGAGCCGAACGAAAGTCACGGCGCAGACGCAGCAGGAGTCAGATTTCATTCATCTCGAGAGAAGAGCTGAGCTGAGGTAAGCGCGGCTGTCATTCTCAGCGCGTGTCCAGTCTGGCGCGTTATCAGATCGCAGATTGATTAATAATAGATAGTTAGCTAATATGTTATCAGATCGCAGATTGATTAATAATAGATAGTTAGCTAATATGTGTGCTTGTATATGTGCAATTCTGAAATGCATAACATGTACAAATCAATTAAACTGTAATGTAGATGCTTTTTCTGTGAAGCTGCTTTGAAACGATATGTATCGTGAAAAGCGCTATACAAATAAATTTGAATTTAATTGAATTTAATTTAATCGCATACGGAAGCTAAACTTTCATAGGAATTCATTGAAAAGTTGAAACACTCACTTTGCTCTGCAACGCTCCGTTATGAATGCCCGAGCCGAGTGGCCATGCACATTTACATTCTGTGAGTGAGATCCCACCCCTGTGGGCAAGTCCCTAGCCTCTGGCCAAAAATCCTCAGATGATGCAAAATGACGATATTTGCGTCATCGGAGGATGTTTTCCAGAAATAAAATGCATAATTCTCTCATCTCAGGGGGATATGCGGGGGAAAGTACGATAATTCCAATATACTACCGGGTTTCTACTGATACAAAGCTCAATGCTAAATCACTGAAGTTACCCTTTAAGGAACGATGTTTCCAATAACAAGCATGTCTCCAATGATAAACAGAAAGCCTTAAGCAACAAGAATCCTGGAATAGCTTAACCCTTGTGCATTGTTCAAATTCACTACCCTTTCATTATGTTCATGGATGAAAACAGCCACTAAATTAAACTGCTGTAAAAATGTATCAGATAAATATTTGTTTCAAATTGTTTTGCATAAATCTATTAATCAACCTCAGTCCTGATCAAAACTACTAAATGGATTTAAAAAAAAATCAGGATTTTAACTCTTTAATTGCCAAATTCATAAATGATGTTACTGATTTGTTGAAAAAAAAAAAACATACAAAATTACTATTTTCAATATAAAAAGTGATTGTGGACTGGATTTTTTTTAACCTTTTATCACAGTCTCGGACATGTCAAAGATCAGAAACAACATTGGCTTTGATGCATTGTTAGTTTTTGTGCAGCATGAGTATTTGATTGTTGATGGTTTTCCCCGTTGGGAAGAGGTAAAATTTGTAAATTTTACAGTTGATAACCAGGTGGCACCATTAACCCTTTAGATAGGACTGTGCAAAAAAAGCTTAGTTTCTGGCTTTTCAATGGAGTTTTCTATGGACTTTTCTATGGAGTATAACAGCATATTACTGTGTCTGTGTGTCTCTCTCTCTCTCTGTGTGTGTGTGTGTGTGTGTGTGTGTGTGTGTGTGTGTGTGTGTGTGTGTGTGTGTGTGTGTGTGTGTGTGTGTGTGTGTGTGTGTGTGAGAGAGAGAGAGAGAGAGAGAGAGAGAGAGAGAGAGAGAGAGAGAGAGAGAGAGAGAGAGAAAGAAAGAGAGACCGTACATCAACATACCTTGATGTATCTGAGAAAATCAAAATATGCACCTCAGCTCTCAGAACTACATGGAGTAAACAAAAACAAAGTAAGTGTATTTATGCACCTGCTGCCTTTTGATGGTGAGAAGTGCAGACTAAACAAAAACAAGGTAAGTGGATTTACACACTTGCATGCCATCCTGCTGGTCACTTGATGGTGAGAAGAGCAGCAAGCAACATGAGAAGGGGCTTGAATTGTACCGAAGTTTTAGAAATGATTATGCAGCCTGACCTCTCCAGCGAGCTGCAGGATGTATCATCTACTCCCTCTGACACCACAGACTCAGGATCAGATCCTGAATTTGTTGTGGCACCCTCATCATCCTCTCCAGCTTCCACCTGTGTTTAATGATGACATCATTATGAAATGGTCTGATGAACTGGCATTATAGACACTCACATATGGTGATGTGCTTCATGCTGCAGTGCATGATGGGTGCCAACATACAAAACTCATTCACAGCTGAAATCTTTTACTATTTAGATTTTAATGTTTTTATTGTCACCATTGTTGAGGTTTGTATGAGTTTTCTGAGGAGGACTTTACTGTGTAGAAAGTTGAGTTGTTAACGAGAATACATTTGAAAGAATGTTTCAGGAACATCATACAACCTTAAAAAAATGTTCCACTGACATCAAGAAAACATTTAGACATTTTAACGTCCCATAACCAAAACACATTGTTTGGAAAATGTTCTTAGAACAGAAATTTGTTAGCTGGGTAGCAGCATTAGGTTTATAATAGAATTATTAAAAAATATATATGTAAAAATATGCTTGACTTAAATGCTTTGTTTTGCAGATAATATGTTTGTTTCTTGGAGGACATCAGTCATCCTGATTTCAGTTCTAGTTGTGCTCATTGTGATCGCTGGGATACTGATTGCTCTGTTTGCTCATAAATACAGAGGTAAAGTTCTTGTTTTATTATTATTTTATGTAAATAAATAAGGCAGTTATTATTTTTTTTATTAATAACAGTTAAGGCATTTTTTAAAAACATTTTGTAGTTTTTTTTTTTTTTTTTTGAAATTCATGAACAATGTAATTTCCAATGTCATTTCACAACAATGTCACATCTATAATGATTGTGTATTTTGTTTAATATCAATCTGTGATGAAAACTTCACATGGTGGGTTCACATGTTTGACTTGTTGGCTGGTTTCCTTTGTTAAACAAGTTGAATTTTAAATTGCAGTTTTAATACAGTGGGATCAGTTTCAACGTCTGCAAACACTTAAAATAATATAATTAGAATATGTTTTTACTAGTGCTCTCGGTGTATACACACTCTAATATGTTCACTTAACTTTTTGAGTTATCAGTTATATTTAAATAATATTAAAGGGATAGTTCACCCAAAAATGAAAATGATCCAATGATTTACTCACCCTCAAGTCATCCTAGGTGTATATGACATTCTTCTTTCAGACGAAAACAATCTGAGTTATATTAATAAAGACCTGGCTCTTCCCAGCTTTATAATGGCAGTGAATGGTTGTGTCGTTTTTAAAGCCCATAAAAGTGCATCTATCCATCATATAACTGCTCCACATGGCTCCGGGGGGTTAATAAAGGCCTTCTGAAGCGAAGTGATGCATTTGTGTAAGAGAAATATCCATATTTAAAACGTTATAGACTTAAATAACTAACTTCCGGCGGTCAGCGGTACGCAAGTCGACTTGCGCTAAAAGAGTAACCTCCGATGCTATGTTTTGTTTTGCTCTGTCCTCTGCGCTTCTGCGTTCATCAATACACATGCGTCAAGGGTTCAAGGGTCAAGGGTTACTCTTTTAGCAAAAATATTTAAGTAACAGACATTGTCTGAATTAAACTGGTCCTGCAATTTGTAGCTATTGTAACTGTATGTGAATTTAATGCTTCTGTTGTCTGAATTATGTTTTCTCTTGTTTTTAAATTTTCTTCAGCACAAACTCAACTGCGGGAAGAGAAGAGCAGAATTCAGTATGAGAAGAGGAAAATACAAGAGGGTGAATCTGTCTTTATTAAGTTATCAATTCATTATTCACTTAAAGTCTGTTTCCAGCCATAACATATCTACTTAACAGATTGTGTATATTCAGTTAGTTTTGTGTCTAATGTCCTGTCAATGGCTACAGTTATTTATTTAATGTTTATTTATTCAGTCTCAGATGTATTTGTGTGATGGCAACACAGCCTATGAACACAACTAATGATCATAACTTGTTGTATTTCGGTTATACAATAATATTACAATGTTATTTTCTTTTATTCTGAATTTTCCTCAGCACACGATCAACTACAGGAGGAGAAGAGGAAAATACAACAGGGTGAATCTGTCTTTTTTGAGTTATTAATTCATTATTCAATTAAAGTCTTTTTTCAGCCATAAATATGTTTTAAAGGGTTTCTGTTGAGTTTTGTGTGCCACTATTGTGTGATGAAGAGTCTGTGCTTCAGTGCAGGATGAGCAGAGAAACACTGATGTTTAAATTGTGTTTTGTTTAATTCAGCTCTTTTTACTTTAAGAAGTATGTTTAGTGGACTCAAATTAAATAAGTTCAAAGTAATAATGTCAGTTAAATTAAATGGCAGTTTCTGCAAATTAAATAAGTTAACGTGAGTTTTAATTCAGGTCATTTATTTTTACAGTAACACTGTAAAGTACGGTATAGAACTGTAAAATGAACAGTGAATTACTGCCAACCTTTTTGCCAGTATTGTACCATTTACAACAATGCATTATCCAGAATGCATTGTTTTCTATGGTATATTTCTGTTTTAATGGATGTTGGTCTAATTGGCCGTTTTTTACAGCAATATTTTACAGTGACATAAATAAATGATCATAATTTGTTTATCAGTTATTAAAATGATGTAATTTCAATGTTATTTTCTCGTCTTTTTCAGAATTTTCTTTAGAATGTGATCAACTTTTAAAAAGTCAGAAGATGATTATAACACAAGGTGAAGTTGTTTATATGGATTTATTAAAATATTAATTACTTTTTAATCATTTTGCTAAACAATGAATGAATACGCTGAGTGCGCATTCATACACGTATACAATTCATTATAGTTATAAAGTTATTATAAGATATAAAGTATTCTTGGATTTTGATCTCATTATTGATCTAAAGATTAATTATGTTATTAAACCTTTATAACTTCATACTTTCTGTTTTTAGCTGTCACACATTTTAGAAAACACTCGGGTGAGTAAAACTATTCATATTCTATGACATAATTATTTATTTTAATAATTTTAATTCCCCAAATTCATCATCATGTCAAACATTTATGTATTTATTTATTTATTTAAAGGGGTGGTAAAACACATTCTTTTGAAGGCTTGATTGTTTTTGTGGGGGTGCACTGTAACATGTGTTCATGCTTCGTTTTTTTAAACATTTCATTATTTTTCATATATTTGACCTTTATTCTACACTGCTCTGTTCCTCCCAAGGGGGTAGCCCAGCCCCCGGAAAGCGTACCACCCATAGGCGCGACCATTGCTAACCAAGCCATCACCTGTTGTTAGCATCCCATTGACTCTCCATTCATTTTGGCCTCACTTTGACAGTGAATATCTTTACATCTGAGCCGTTTAAAGACTCCATTCGTCCATTGTTTATTTCTAAACAAACACGACAATGTATAAAAGGCTCCATTACCTTGTATCTTACACTATCGCCCCGTTGAAGCTGTTTTTGTCAAATATAGGCTAACGATTGCGTCATAACCACGCGACTGTGTCGCGCTGTTGAGCAAATTACCGTATAAACCCGAGGAGAAGCTCGTAGGCAATCTTTTACTGTCTATGAGGCAATCGGGGGGACGTGGAGGCATAAACGCAGATAGAGATGTTGCAGATCCTGCTTCATTCATCAAAAGTTGCTCCTGCTCACCCTCTCTGTCTCTGCAAGATTCGGTGATTCAGATTTTACGTTGCACAACTACTAGAAGACTTGCCACTGTCAGACAGGCTGATCACGTCACATCTACGTCATCAAGCTCAGTCTGAGGCTGCAGTACTTCAGCCATCAGGAAGTGAGTGCTCTGTTGTGAACTTCTGTTATTTCTTGAAGTAGAGACCAGGAGACGTCGGGATCAAAACAGAAGTTATTCTTTTAATGAGAACTCTCTGTGCTGCAGGTCGCCCGAAAACAGTCTGATTTAACAGTATACCTCATAGGTTATATACATTCCAAAGGGGGAGGGGTTATACAGCAGTGGAGGGGACACTCTGAACAATACAATGCAAATGTTGTATAGGTAAAAAGGACACACCCTACATTCCTGTCTCATCAGCCGTAATTCAATCAGCATAACAGTGTCATTCAAATGCATAGATGCTAATCCAATCACTCAAGCAGTATTGCTCTAAACTTGTCATGGTAAATAGTCGTGAAGTGCATAAAGACAAAAGACTTAATGTCTCAAACACTTACACGGCCTGACGTCCTTAAGTTTACTTCAAAATGTAATGTTTTCAGTTATATTCTATTACATTGGAACCTAGATATAACAATGTATAAATTTGTAATCTTACAGCTCCTATCCTGACGGGAATTCTCCCCGTTGAAGTCTATGGAGTCGCTCTGTCCATTTCTTTTACTGTCTATGGTCCCTCCTTGTAAAACGGTCTGATGGTTTAGATTAGATTAGATTAGATTCAACTTTATTGTCATTACACAAGTACAAGTACAAGGTTTCCGGGTTGTATGAAGCCAGTCCCTCAAAAATATGCAATTGGCTCAGATTGGTTAGCTGGCCCAGTGTGTTGTGATTCGCTAACCGCAGTGCACGTTTGTCGGAAACATCACGCCCCTTACCTTTACCGGTAGACTGTGCTTTGGTCAGTATTAGAAACAATGGCGTCAATAAAACCATACCAATCTGAGCCCGAATCAGACTCAGAACATTTTAGTGAAGATGATCGAGCAGAACCTGTTCAGTCCTCAAGAGTAAAGACTGCGGATCTATAGTGATCGCTACTGAATGGCACCGTTACTTTTGTATTTTTAGAACGATTATAGCCAAATATCTGTCGCAAGAACTATTAACACAAAACGAACACTAAACATTGGCTTTACTAGTAGCCAAATCACACACAGAACCATGTTTAGCATGCCTGTAGATAAACAATACATAAAAGCTCTAATCAAAGAATAATTTACACTAATGCCAAGTTCACTATTGAGATTTTAACGTTAGGTGTTTGTAACGTTAGGTGTTCGTCGGATAACGTTAAGCAGGGCTCGACATTAACGCTTGTCCGCTTGTCCGGGACAAGTGGATTTTTTGAAGGGGCAAGTGAAAAATAATTTTACTTGCCCGACGGACAAGTAGCCTGATAAAACGTCATTAACAAAAATAACTAGGGAATCACCCAAATGCAAGAATGATTCTGCATTCATTACTGTAATTGGCGATCGTCAGTGAATGATAATAATGTATAATGAACTGACGGTAACGTTGCACTGTTGACGCTCACGCAGCCTCTCGAGGAGAAATCGAAACAAATGTGTACTGCTCACACAGAGAAACTCAGTTAACACACTGCCGTAAAAATGTAGGAGTTTATTTATATTTATAATATGATACAGTTGGAACATCACATTCCCAAGAGTGCTGTTTTCCTGAATAACATCACGACTGAAAATTATACTGATTTCATATGACAGTTCCATAAACAATTATTAACATTAAGTCACTTACATTTTAGATGCAATATTGAGTGTTTTTGTTCTATTTCAGCAGCGAAAATAGTTCCAAAAGATCACAGCAGAACGCGTGTCACAGCAACAGCGAATGATTCAGCGTTTGAATGAATCGATAGAATCAAAGATTCAATGAATTATTCGTAAACGCCTACCTCATTCTTGAATGAATCAGCGTTTGAACGAATCGACTCAATGACATTCAGACAGTCACCTGCTGCCACCTACTGGTGGTTTAGTTTCATCTTTCCAGCATTTCTTATTTGTATATTTAAACAATCTCATAACATTATTTAATGCAGTTGTAATTTTTCAGTGTAAATTATTTAATTTGACTGGTAACAGCCAGTGTCGTCTTCTAATTTAATTGATTGATCCAATTTAAGAATATAAAAGGAAATCTGAATCATAGCCTATGTTTAATAAGATTAGGGGGAAAATGCCCTTTATAAAAGGTAAAAATATATCACAAATATGCATATGTCAAAGCTGATTGAACACTGGTGAGATTGAGAATATTGCTTCAGAATAAATTTTATTTACAACACACACACAAAAAAAAAAAACTTTTTTTTCCGGACAAGCACATTTTTTACTTGGACAAGTGGATGACAGATTTACTTGTCCGAAGGACAAGCACGTGAACATGCTTAATGTCGAGCCCTGACGTTGAGCATTTAAAAGACTGGTTTGCAGAACAGCGTTGTCATCTGTTTACTTCCTTGCTACTACGTACAATTAACCTATTACAGGAAAACACATCAATGAAAAATAAATCAGACTTACAGGTTGTGGCCCGTAAACAGCTTCTGTTTGTTAATCCAGCTTTCAGGACAAGCCGTTGTGCGAATCCTGCATTGAACTCACGAAGATTGTGGATGTTTTCCTCCGTGAAATGTGCAGCGCGCGCGTCGTGCATCCACATTGGCAGCGTTTGTCTCGCGAAGCTGACGTTGTGCAAATCCTGCATTGAACTCGCGAAGATTGTGGAAGTTTTCCTCCGGAGATGTGCAGTGGGAGCCGTTGTGCCTTCACACTGGCAGTGTTTGTCTCGCGCAGCTGAACCGCTGCTCGTGAATTGCAAATACAGATGAATATTGTCCATTATGTCACATTTTCCAGTCTTTTCCTCCGACCCTGTCTGTCTCGTGATTTATAATGGGCAGCATATATCTGCGACCTGTTCCACTCTGTCTCAAACACACATGCATATAACATGCTGTATGTTAAACGCTCTGCATCGCGTCCCCCCCCCCCCCCCAGCGTACTAACGATACCACAGTAACTCTTCCCCACAGCAATACAAATTGGCCTTATTTAATATTCTCGGAGGAGGGGTTTTTGTAAATATTGAGGCTGGTGATGTCACCAACCCTGGAGGAATGTCTGTAGTCGCCTAGCGGCCGTTTGCTGTAGTCCTTAGAAATTGATTTCTTTAAAAGTAAATATCTCCCTTTGCTTTAAACTTTGAACGTTGTAACTTTGCAGATGTTGTTTATGCTCAAGCAGCAACATTACACACTAGCTAAAGTTACAACCCCAAATCAGAAAAAGTTGGGACAGTATGGAAAACGCAAAAAAAAAAAAAGAAGGGATTTCTAAATTTACTTTGACTTGTATTTCATTGCAGACAATATGAACACAAAATGTTTCATGTTTTGTCTGGTCAACTTCATGTCATTTGTAAATATGCATCCTTTCCTGTCCTTCAGACCTGCAACACATTTAAAAAAAAGTTGGGACAGTAAAGCATTTACCACTTTGTAATGTTGCCATTCCTTTTCACAGCACTTAAAAGATGCTTAGGGACTGAAGACACCAAGTGATGAAGTGTTTCAGGTGTAATTTTGTCCCATTCTTCCTCCAAACAAGTCTTAAGGTGGGCAACAGTACGGGGTCTTCGTTGTCGCATTTTGCGCTTCAAAATGCGCTACACATTCTCTATTGGAGACTGGTCGGGACTGCAGGCAGGCCAGTCAAGTACCCGTACCCTCTACCTCCGCAGCCAGGACTTTGTAAATAGTCGTGAAGTGCATAAAGACAAAAGACTTAATGTCTCAAACACTTATACGGCCTGACATCCTTAAGTTTACTTCAAAATTTAATGTTTTCAGTTATATTCTATTACATTGGAACCTAGATATAACAATGTATAAATTTGTAATCTTACATTCCCCCCTTTAGGAGTTCTAATAACTCCCACATAATACAAATTTAAACCTTCATCAGTCCATTCTGTAGCTAATGTTTTTAAGCATAAGCCCCATCGTCTAGTCATGTAACTTGGAAAAAGTTACAGGCAAATATCACTTTCTCTGTGTTGATTGTCTGTAGTGACGAATTACATGCTGCCACAGAAACAAACATGCCACTAGGGTCCGTGAAGTTCAATACGGGCAATATGCTTTTGTGGTTGGAAGAGTCCTTGTGAGTCCTTTGTTGACCTTACAGGTTTCCGAACCATGAAGAATTATCTTCAGTCATCTGATGTAATTTAGCTGAAAGATCAAGAATGTCTTGTTGGATTTTGTTCAAGAGTCCTTGACCACCATGTTTGTGCATAAGTGAGTCCTTGAATGCAGCCATCTTCTTTGTTGGTGGTAGGAGAGCAACCAGGGTGCACCTGCCATTGAATTGGCTGAGCAGGATGTTATATACAGACGTTCCTCCCATCATGTGCCACCCATGGGATTCCTGCTCCTACTGAAGGCAGGTGTGGCATGCAAACGTTCTTTCCAGCAAACAAGGTGTTTCTTGACATATTCATCAGCTCTAAGAATATGTTGTTTCTGGAGTCTACACTTTGTGCGATGTCCATGATGAGTAGTAGCAAGGCAATCTTGATCATGTTGATGAAAGACTGAAGTTCCCATCGATCATTCTCTGCGTTGTGTATTTTTTTTCTTTTCTTCTTCTTGACAGTTGACTCATTTGTGGGTCTAGTTGTCCTTCAGAGGTTGTGGCTTCATACGCAGGTGAGGATCGGTGCGTATGGGTCTAGTTGTCCTTTAGAGGTTGTGGCTTCATACGCAGGTGAGGATCAGTGCGTATGAATCTGGGGACAGCCTTCAAGTGGTATCTGCACAGATTAAGAACGAAAACAAAAGACAACAGAGCATTATTTGTTCTAAAAGACAGCAAACATCAGGGTTGTCTCATCTGTTCAATCGGAGTCTGCTATTGTTGTTCCTTCTTTCCCTATTTCTTAATTCCTGTGACACCTAAAGAAACAGTGAGGTAAGGATGGACTAGTGGATGGGGATGCCTACAAGGGAATCTTCGCCGCAGGTTTGGCCCCTGAATGCTTATTGCATTCAGTTCTTTCCTGGGCTCCTCACTGGTCCGTGTCCTACCCTATCCCTGTTGGTGGGGGAACAACTTTACAGTGTGACACATGACTCCAGGTTTTCCTTCCCTGACACAAAACTGCAGCTGCTGTAATGTTAACTTCAATCACTTGAGCTGAACCATCAACAAACAACTCCAATTCTACATTCTCAATGGGAGTTTCTGCTATTTCATTCGTAGTTGCGTATGTAAGCGTAACACAATCAGGAGTCATTTCATCCTCTAACAAAACTTCAGTCATTGCAGACGTACATGAGGATGGGTTTGTGACTGGTGCATGCTGTAAAACAATGTTCGGGGCTGTGGCGCTAAATTTCACTGAATCAACAGGCACATCAGATACTGATTGAATGGCTACATCTGTTTCAAAGAAAGCTTGCAAGTCAGGATAAGCGTTATCAGTCTGACTAACTTCATTCACATCAGTTTTCTCTACAGCTTTGTTGAGGTTCAATTTCTTAGTCAAAGAAGCTACTCTAGCACAGAGTTCTTTGTTCTGTTTAGACTGTTGTCTAGCTAGCGCTAAACCAAATTCTCTGTGACAACAAATAATGCCTTTCACATTGTTCTTGTGAATACATGCTCCTAAAACTTTTTTACATTCATCAATCGACCAATTCTTGTCTGGATGGATCTCATATTTCTGAGTTAGTTTTTGTCTAACTTTCTCTGTGACAATTAAATTCATCTGCACTCCTAACTGTGATAGGAAATCACTGTCTGTCCACAAAGGAGCTGCGAGACCACCTTTTTCAGTTGTGGGGGTCAGTCTAGGATTCTTTCTAAACATTTTTGAATTTCTTTGTTACCCACACACACAAACACTGACTTCTCTGATCATTTCTTTGTTACCACACACTCACAAACACTGACTTCTCTGATCATTTCTTTGTTACCACACACTCACAAACACTGACTTCTCTGATCATTTCTTTGTTACCACACACTCACAAACACTGACTTCTCTGATCAACAAACCTGTTAACACAGCTCAACTATTGTTAACTTTCTTTGGCAAAAACAGAGGACAACACAAATATTAACTAAATGTTAATCTTCCCTGCTTGAAACAGAGGATGACTCATCTCTAAAAACAAACTTTTTAGGGGGTAACACAAATATGAGCTAAATGCTAATCTTCCCTATTTAAAACAGAACAATTATTAGCTTGTGAGGCTAATATCTTCTGCCTGAAACAGAGGCTGAACATTTCTTCCCTGCCGAAAAAACAGAGGATGACTCATCTCTAAAAACAAACTTTTTTAGAGGGTAACACAAATATTAACTAAATGTTAATCTGCCCTATTTCAAACAGAACAATTATTAGCTTGTGAGACTAATCTCTTCTGCCTGACAACAGAGGATAACTTTAATCTCTAAACAAACTTTTTAGAGGGTAACACAAAACACAAATATTAGCTAAATGCTAATCTTCCCTATTTCAAACAGAACAAGTATTAGCTTGTGAGGCTAATCTCTTCTGCCTGAAAAACAGAGGATAACTTAGTTAACCAAACCCTACAACCGTCCGTTAACTTTTCCCTGGCAGCCAGAGGATAAACAAATTTGTTCTGGTCTTTAAGGTTCTTTTGGATAGATCAGCACTCACCATATCCCTTGGTTGAAAGATTCAGTCTGGAAAATCTTTGTTCAGCTGGAAGTTTCGCTCTGGATTCCAGTCTGGAATGTAGGCAGATCTTTATCTTTGAGCTTGAAGTTTCAATCTGGATTTCAGGTGAGGAAGCTGGAAACTATCCGGGTCGCAAGGCACCATCTGTTGTGAACTTCTGTTGTTTCTTGAAGTAGAGACCAGGAGACGTCGGGATCAAAACAGAAGTGATTCGTTTAATGAGAACTCTCTGTGCTACAGGTCGTCTGAAAACAGTCTGATTTAACAGTATACCTGATAGGTTATATACATTCCAAAGGGGGAGTGGTTATACAGCAGTGGAGGGGACACTCTGAACAATACAATGCAAATGTTGTTTAGGTAAAAAGGACACACCCTACATTCCTGTCTCATCAGCCGTAATTCAATCAGCATAACAGTGTCATTCAAATGCATAGATGCTAATCCAATCACTCAAGCAGTATTGCTCTAAACTTGTCATGGTAAATAGTCGTGAAGTGCATAAAGACAAAAGACTTAATGTCTCAAACACTTACACGGCCTGACGTCCTTAAGTTTACTTCAAAATGTAATGTTTTCAGTTATATTCTATTACATTGGAACCTAGATATAACAATGTATAAATTTGTAATCTTACAGCTCCTATCCTGACGGGAATTCTCCCCGTTGAAGTCTATGGAGTCGCTCTGTCCATTTCTTTTACTGTCTATGGTCCCTCCTTGTAAAACGGTCTGATGGTTTCCGGGTTGTATGAAGCCAGTCCCTCAAAAATATGCAATTGGCTCAGATTGGTTAGCTGGCCCAGTGTGTTGTGATTCGCTAACCGCAGTGCACGTTTGTCGGAAACATCACGCCCCTTACCTTTACCGGTAGACTGTGCTTTGGTCAGTATTAGAAACAATGGCGTCAATAAAACCATACCAATCTGAGCCCGAATCAGACTCAGAACATTTTAGTGAAGATGATCGAGCAGAACCTGTTCAGTCCTCAAGAGTAAAGACTGCGGGTCTATAGTGATCGCTACTGAATGGCACCGTTACTTTTGTATTTTTAGAACGATTATAGCCAAATATATGTCGCAAGAACTATTAACCCAAAACGAACACTAAACATGAACACTAAACAACACTGAACACTTGGCTTTACTAGTAGCCAAATCACACACAAGTCAAGTCAAGTCAAGTCAACTTTATTTATATAGCGCTTTTAACAATGTAGATTGTTTCAAAGCAGCTTTACAGTGTTAAACAGGAAAATAATGCAGCATAATTTTATTCAGCTGTATAGCCATTCTGGAAAAATTTCAAGTATCATACAGTGACAGTGTGGGCTTTAGATCAATAATTTGATCAGTAATTTAGTTTAAATGGTTAATTTAGTTTATTATTTAGATGTATTTCGATGTTTAGTTGAAAATTTTAGTGTCCCCAACTGAGCACGCCAAGCCAGAGGCAACAGTGGCAAGGAAACCAAAACCCCATTAGGTGACCTAATGGAGAAAAATAAACCTTGGGAGAAACCAGGCTCAGTCGGGGTGCCAGTTCTCCTCTGGCCAATTAACAAACAGCGTATTATTATCATTATTCTGGCAGCTTTACAGCTCGGAGGCCATAATAGATCAGAATACTCGAGGGACCGGGGGCAACACGCCGGAGACGGGTCCACCGAGGACGATGTTGACCAAACAATTATCAAAGTGCAACATTCGAATGATCGGAGGCAACACGCCGGAGACGGGTTTATTGAGATGCCGTGTCGATGAGGCAGTTGCAGGGGGAGTCTAATCACGGCCTCCCAGACACTTCGGGGTCCTGTGTTGGTCTTCTCTGGGCGCAGGTCCACCATCTGAACTGGATACGGCCCGGATCCGGCTGGCTGCAGTAAACCTCGGGATAAAACAGAGAGACTATCATTAGCGTAGATGCCATTCTTCTGATGATGTAACGAGTACATCAGGTGTTATGGGAAGTGTTCCCGGTTCCGGCTGACCTAGTTAATGCAGCCTAACAATCATTTCATTGAAAAAGTGTTTTATGTGTATGCCACAGTAAAGAGATGTGTTTTTAGTCTAGATTTAAACTGACAGAGTGTGTCTGCTTCCCGAACAATGTTAGGAAGACTGTTCCAGAGTTTAGGTGCTAAATAGGAAAACGATCGACCGCCTGCAGTTGATTTGGATATTCTCGGTATGATCAACTGGCCAGAATTTTGAGACCGCAGTAGACGTGATGGAGTATAATATGTTAAGAGCTCGCTCAAGTATTGGGGAGCTAAACCATTTAGTGCTTTGTAAGTAATAAGTAAGATTTTAAAATTTATGCGATGTTTAATAGGCAGCCAGTGCAGTGTTGACAGAACTGGGCTAATATGGTCACACTTCCTGGTTCTAGTAAGAACTCGAGCTGCTGCGTTTTGGACCAGCTGGAGTTTATTTATTAAGCGAGCAGGGCAACCACCCAGTAGAGCATTACAATAATCTAACCTTGAGGTCATGAACGCATGAACTAACTGTTCAGCATTTTGCATTGAGAGCATGTGCCGTAATTTAGATATATTTTTAAGATGGTAGAAAGCAGTTTTACAGATGCTAGAAACGTGGCTTTCAAACGAAAGATTGGTATCAAAGAGCACACCCAGGTTCCTCACTGACGACGAGGACTTGACAGAACAGCCATCAAGTGTTAGACAGTATTCTAGGTTACTACTTGTGGAGCTTTTTTGTCCAATAATTAAAAATTCAGTTTTTTCTGAATTGAGTTGCAGGAAATTACCAGTCATCCAATGTTTTATATCAGCTATGCATTCCGTTAATCTTGTGAATTAGTAAGTTTCTTCAGGGCGTGAAGAAATATAGAGCTGAGTATCGTCAGCATAACAATGAAAACTAACGCCATGCTTCCTAATGATATCTCCCAGTGGTAGCATGTACAGGGTGAAGAGTAGCGGTCCTAGCACTGAGCCTTGTGGTACTCCTTACTGAACTTGCGATCGGTGTGACATATCTTCATTTACTACTACAAACTGATAACGGTCGCATAGGTATGATTTAAACCATGATAATCCAATTCCACTAATACCTACATAATTTTCGAGTCTATTCAAAAGAATGTTGTGGTCGATAGTATCAAATGCAGCGCTAAGATCGAGTAACACTAATAGAGAGATACAGCCACGATCGGATGATAAGAGCAAATCATTTGTAACTCTGACGAGAGCAGTCTCAGTGCTATGATACGGTCTAAATCCTGACTGGAAATCCTCACAGATACCATTTCTTTCTAAAAAGGAACATAATTGTGAAGACACTGCCTTTTCAAGTATTTTTGACAGAAAGGGTAGATTTGAGATTGGTCTATAATTGACTAAATCTGTAGGATCAAGTTGCGGTTTTTTAATAAGTGGTTTAATAATAGCCAACTTAAAAGTTTTCGGTACATATCCTAATGACAAAGATGAATTAATGATATTAAGAAGAGGATCTATGACCTCTGGTAGCATCTCTTTTAATAGCCTAGTTGGTATAGGGTCGAGCATACATGTTGTCGATTTTGATGATTTAACGAGTTTAGCCAATTCTTCTTCTCCTATAGCAGTGAATGAGTGTAATTTTTCCTCAGTGACACTACAATGCTCTGTCTGATGTGATGCTGTATTAGACGGCTGCATGGTTAAAATTTTTTTCCTAATATTATCAATCTTACATGTGAAGAAGTTCATAAAGTCATTACTGCTGTGCTGTTTACAATAATCAGAAGTTGAAGCTTTATTTTTGGTTAATTTAGCCACTGTATCGAATAAATACATTGGGTTGTGTTTGTTTTCTTCCAAGAGAGTTGAGAAATAAGCAGATCTAGCAGTTTTTACAGCCTTTCTGTATGTGATCATGTGCTCTTTCCACGAATTACGAAATACCTCTAATTTTGTTTTCTTCCAGCTGCGCTCCATTTTTCTGGCTGCTGTTTTAAGGGCCCGGGTGTGCTCGTTGTACCACGGCGTTGGACTATTTTCTTTAATCTTCTTTAAGCGCAGAGGAGCAACTGTGTCTAAAGTACTGCAAAAGAGAGAGTCAATAGTTTCTGTTTCAACATCGAGTTCTTCTATACTATCTGGGATGCTGAGCAGATGATACTGATGAGGGAGATTATTTAAAAAGCAATCTTTAGTAGCGGCAGTGATTGTCCTGCCATTTTTAAAGCGAGGGGGCGGCTTTGCAACCTTAGCTAAATTAAGTATACATGATACTAAGTAATGATCTGAGATGTCATCGCTCTGCTGCAGAATTTCAACGGTATCAACATTTATTCCATGTGACAATATTAGGTCTAAAGTATGATTATGGTGATGAGTGGCTCCTGACACGTGTTGCCTAACTCCAATAGAGTTTAGTGTGTCTTTAAATGCTAATCCCAATACGTCTTTTCCGTTGTCTACATGGATATTAAAATCACCAACAATTAGTACTTTATCTACGGCCAGTACTAACTCTGATAGAAAATCAGCAAATTCTTTGATAAAGTCTGTATTATGCCCAGGTGGCCTGTATACAGTAGCTAACATAAATGTTGAACGGGTTTTATCATGTACACTACATAGCGTTACATAAAGCACCAAAACTTCGAAGGAATTATATTTGAAACTAGACTTCTGAGTAATACTGAAGATATTATTATAAATTACAGCAACCCCTCCCCCTTTACCTTTCAGACGCGGCTCATGTTTATAACAATAATCTTGGGGGGTGGACTCATTTAAGGTAATGTAGTCGTCAGGTTTTAGCCAGGTTTCTGTCAAACAGAGCACATCTAGATTATTATCTGTAATAATATCATTAACAATAAGCGCTTTTGGGGAAAGGGATCTAATATTCAGCAACCCATGCTTTATCAATTGTTCATCTGTATTATATCTTTTGTTTATTTGTTGGACGTCAATTAAATTTTTACGGTTGAATGGTTTTGATGTTTTTTTGTATTTACTAATTCGGGGAACAGACACAGTCTCTATATGATAATATCTAGGTGAAAGAGTCTCTATGTGCTGGGATTTATCTGACTCCGGTAACCACACAGAACCAAGTTTAGCATGCCTGTAGATAAACAATACATAAAAGCTCTAATCAAAGAATAATTTACACTAATGCCAAGTTCACTGTTGAGATTTTAACGTTAGGTGTTTGTAACGTTAGGTGTTCGTCGGATAACGTTAAGTATGATTGAGCATTTAACAGACTGGTTTGCAGAACAGCGTTGTCATTTGTTTACTTCCTTGCTACTACGTACAATTAACCTATTACAGGAAAACACATCGATGAAAAATATATCAGACTTACAGGTTGTGACCCGTAAACAGCTTCTGTTTGTTAATCCAGCTTTCAGGACAAGCCGTTGTGCAAATCCTGCATTGAACTCGCGAAGATTGTGGATGTTTTCCTCCGTGAAATGTGCAGCGCGCGTCGTGCATCCACACTGGCAGCGTTTGTCTTGCGAAGCTGACGTTGTGCAAATCCTGCATTGAACTCGCGAAGATTGTGGAAGTTTTTCTCCGTGAGATGTGCAGTGGGAGCCGTTGTGCCTTCACACTGGCAGTGTTTGTCTCGCGCAGCTGAACCGCTGCTCGTGAATTGCAAATACAGACGAATATTGTCCATTATGTCACATTTTCCAGTCTTTTCCTCCGACCCTGTCTGTCTCGTGATTTATGATTGGCAGCATATATCTGCGACCTGTTCCCCTCTGTCTCAAACACACATGCATTTAACATGCTGTATGTTAAACGCTCTGCAACGCGTGCCCCCCCACCCCCCACCCCCATCATACTAACTATACCACAATAACTCTTCCCCACAGCAATACAAAAGGGCCTCGTCCCCCCCCATATTTAATATTCTTGGAGGAGGGGTTTATGTAAATATTGAGGCTGGTGATGTCACCATCCCTGGAGGAATGTCTGTAGTCGCCTAGCAGCCATTTGCTGTTGTCCTTAGAAATTGATTTCTTTAAAAGCAAATATCTCCCTTTGCTTTAAACTTTGAACGTTGTAACTTTGCAGATGTTGTTTATGCTCAAGCAGCAACATTACACACTAGCTAAAGTTACAACCCCAAATCAGAAAAAGTTGGGACAGTATGGAAAACGCAAAAAAAAAAGAAGTGATTTCTAAATTTACTTTGACTTGTATTTCATTGCAGACAATATGAACACAAAATGTTTCATGTTTTGTCTGGTCAACTTCATGTCATTTGTAAATATGCATCCTTTCCTGTCCTTCAGACCTGCAACACATTTAAAGTAAAGTTGGGACAGTAAAGCATTTACCACTTTGTAATGTTGCCATTCCTTTTCACAACACTTAAAAGACGCTTAGGGACTGAAGACACCAAGTGATGAAGGTGTAATTTTGTCCCATTCTTCCTGCAAACAAGTTTTAAGGTGGGCAACAGTACGGGGTCTTCGTTGTCGCATTTTGCGCTTCAAAATGCGCCACACATTCTCTATTGGAGACAGGTCGGGACTGCAGGCAGGCCAGTCAAGTACCCGTACCCTCTTCCTCCGCAGCCAGGACTTTGTGTGCAGAATGTGGTTTTGCATTGTCTTGTTGAAATATGCATGGACGTCCCTGGAAAAGATGTCTTCTTACTCCAAAATCTCTATGTACTTTTCAGCATTAATGGTGCCTTCACAGAAGTGCAAGTTACCTTTGCCAAGGGCACTGACACAACCCCATACCATGACAGACCCTGGCTTTTGGACTTATTAGTGGTAACAGTCTGGATGATCCTTTTCTTCTTTGGTCCGGAGCACACGGCGTCCATTCCTCCCAAAAAATACCTCAAATACTTCATAGATTCATCTGACCACAGTACACGTTTCAACTGTGTGATGGTCCATCCCAGATGCCTCTGAGCCCAGAGAAGTCGACGGCGCTTCTGGACACTGTTAACATAGGGCTTCCTTTTGGCACAGTAAAGTTTTAACTGGCATTTGTGGATGTAACTACGTATTGTGGTACTTGACAAAGGTTTGCCAAAGTAGTCCTGAGCCCATGTGGTGATATCGCTTATAGATGAATGACGATTCTTGATGCAGTGCCGCCTGAGGGATCGGAGATCACGGTTGTTCAGCTTAGGCTTGCGCCCTTGTCCTTTATGCACTGAAATTCCTCCAGATTCCTTGAATCTTTTAATTATGTTATGCACTGTTGAATGTGAAATATCCAAATCTCTTCCTATCTTTCTTTGAGAAACATTGTTTTTAAACATTTCAATAATTTTCTCACGTATTTGTTGGCAAACTGGCAATCCTCTGCCCATCTTTGCTCCTAAAGGATTAGACCTTTCTTGGATGCTGCTTTTGTACCAAATCATAATTACAATCACCCGTTGACATCACCTGTTTCAAATCACATCATTATTTAACCATTTTAACTCATTACTAGCCCTAATTTGCTCCTGTCCCAACTTTTTTTGAAATGTGTTGCAGGTCTGAATGACAGGAAAGGATGCATATTTACAAATGACATGAAGTTAACCAGACAAAACATGAAATATTTTGTGTTCATATTGTCTGCAATGAAATACAAGTCAAAGTAAATTTAGAAATCACTTCTTTTTTTTTTATTTGCGTTTTCCATATTGTCCCAACTTTTTCTGATTTGGGGTTGTAGAATAGTGAAATCGTGGTTTACCACCCCTTTAATGTTTTTGAGAGTTTGATTAGATTCAGTGCATATGCAATCAATGATTCAAACACTAAATGATGAAATGTAGTTTATATGTGCCATAAGAGAAAATCATAAAAAGTAAGACAAAAAAATCAACACAAGGCGATCCAGCGATGAACAACAACATAGAAAACAACCTCAAGTGAAGCAGGAAAAACACGACCAGAACAATCAGAACATTTTTCTCTATTAGCTTGGTCAGTGGCGTGTCATAGCTGGGGGCGTGGCTTGGGGCGGAGTCGGCGAGGGGGAAAACAGTCCCTTCCCCCACACTGGAAAAGCATTATGTTAACCCAGTATATGTGTAAAATCACTTCTGCTGCTTGACAGAGCAAGATATATAGAAAACCTGAGGCGTATTGTGTCGAATTGTCCATATCTGTGACTGATAAACGACCCAATGGAATGGCCACAGGTGTCATTTTTGCGTCAAAATGCCTACTTCATAATCACCCAGTGTTTCGATGAAGATGTTTATTCAGTATTTCTGATTTTAGTGGATTTAAAGTATGTATTACATACATTTAACGTTTTAAAATGAAAACTTGTCTTGGTCTACGAAATGGATATTTTCCTGAATATGCCTTGTGAAATGCAAAAGGCGTTTGCTTAAGATTGTTTGGGCTAGAATAGAAACATGAAATGTGCCTATTTACCGCAGTACCACGTTTAACAAACATTTGTCAAAAGCCTAAAATCAGGGTTCATACACATTTCTACCAATAAATGTCCATGCCTTTTCCATGCTTTTTAAGAAAATATTCAGGACCTATCCTTCCATGAAAGTCTGTGTATACAAGTAAAATAAGAAAAAAACATGTTCAAATGTCAAATCATATCTTAACTAATTAACATACATCTATATGGTTTAATGCAAAATAAACGCTGACACACCAGTAAAATGTTTAGATAAAATACTGTCTGACCCTAGCAATGGATTAACACACATCAATGGGAGGCAACAATGATAAATAAGTAAATAAAAGTATCCAGTTACACTGACTGTAACTTTACAAGGTTGCAGTGCCAGAGACAAACTTTTGGAATACAAAATTGGGCAACTAACAAAATTTAAAAAAAAGATTTGCCTCCTAGTACCATTCTTCTCATTGGAAACCCATCAATAATTAACAAGATAACGTCCCTATTTGAAATTTTATTTTTTTATTTCTGCAATTTACAAACTGCAAATGCCAGACGTTCCCCCATGCCAGGGTCAGAAATTAACTTCTACATTAAGGGGCTCCTTGCAATTGATTTCCAAGAGTATTTTATTTATTTATAAGTGTAATTTTAATGATTACCTTTGTTGTCATTTGTCAAATACTTACAGTTAACCAATTACTTAAATCAATCAGAATACTAGACTGTTACCAATAACATTATCATTAACAAAAGCCATCTTTACACTGCAAAGGTGGAACAGAAGCTTCATCTGAAATAGCTTAAAGGGATAGTTCACCCAAAAACGAAAATTTGACATTTTTCTGCTTACCCCTAAGGCATCCAAGATGTAGGTGTCTTTGTTTCTTCAGTAGAACACAAATTAAGATTTTTAACTCCAACCGTTGCTGTGTGTCACTCATGCCAGTTGTATAATGCATGTCAATGGGGTCTAATTCTATTAGAGTAAAAAAAACATGGACAGACAAAGTTTAATTTGAAGTTGTCTGTCCATGTTTTTTTTTACTCTAATAGAATTAGACCCCATTGGCATGCATTATACAACTGGCACACAGCAACGGTTGGAGTTAAAAATCTTCATTTGTGTTCTACCGAAGAAACAAAGACACCTACATCTTGGATGCCTTGGGGGTAAGCAGAAAAACATCAAATTCCCTTTAAATGTTTATTTACAGAGACTTTTTAATGTTACTCAAATTATTAAATGAACAGGAACTCTTTACAGAGTCATTGTCAATTATTGATATGCTCTTGATATTGTAGGCTAATAATGATTTGTTGATTAATGGATCCATAAAAAAATTGTGTTTGGGGAAACAGCACGTCATACAGTGGCGGCTGGTGATAATTTTTTTTTGGGGGGGGGGGGGGCAAATAAATAAAAAGCTGATGCATGTTGACTAAATTCAAGAATTAAAGAGAAAACAGTGTCTTCACTTTTATCTATTTACACATTCATTTCCCACATATAATTGAATGAGGAAAGGAAAAACAAAAGAAAACAGCAACAACAGACTAGCATGTTGACTACTTGAACATACATTTTGCTCTCCTTTCTTTCTGGCCAGCAAATTTCTCAATGACTCTCTGATTAAAGTCAGTCATCTCAGTAGTGTCATGACGTTTGCATTTTTCAGTCAGATATTTGAGGTCTCTTACCCCCTGTTACAAACAGAGGTGACACGGATAACAGAGGCAGGTGAAAGCAGAGTTTAATTGCTGAACCAGGAAGTGAGCAGGTGCGGTGAGAGTCCGAGAGAGTGTTTCTGGTGAATGCTGGATATGCTGGTTATACGATACGTTTCTTGAATTTTGAACACAGGGACAATGGATCGAAGGAGACGAGGACCAGGAGACAGGACGAGACGAGGAGACACTCAGGGTTCATGGAGATCAGGTAGGTAATCAGGTGAGTCCGAGGAAGCAAGCATGTAGAGTCATGTACAAACATTACCGGACAGTGACTGAGTGTGAGCGTGGGGCTTAAGTGCAGGTGGTGATTGCTGTGGTGATGACGTGCAGGTGTGTGTGCTCAGTACTCAGGTGATTGGGATCGTTGTGGTTGTGAGAGGGTGGAGCCTGGCGTGCTTGTAACATTACCCCCCCCCCCCTCCACGGCCATCTCCTGAGGGCTGAGGACGCCGTGGTGGTCGACCTCTACCCCGAGGTGCCGGTCGATCAGGGTGGGTAGTGTGGAACGTCTCCAGCAGATTCGGGTCAAGGATGTCATGCCTGGGTACCCAAGATTTTTCTTCAGGGCCATACCCCTCCCAGTCCACTAGGTACTGGAGTTGACCACCACGACGCCGGGAGTCCAAGATGTCCTGGACCTGGTATGCTGCGCCGTCGTCAACGAGGAGTGGAGGGGGAGGCTCCGGAGTAACGCCAGGCTCTGGGGAAACAGAAACAGAAGGGTAGTGAGGTTTCAGGAGAGACACGTGGAAAGTGGGGTGAATCCGGTACTGAGGGGGTAATTGGAGTTTGTACGTCACCGGATTGATCTGCTGCAGGATGTTGAAGGGGCCAATGAACCTGGGACTCAACTTCTTACACTGCAGACGCAGTCAAATGTCCCGGGTGGACAGCCAGGCCTTCTGCCCAACCTGGAACGTCGGAGCATTGGAGCGGTGAAGGTCGGCTGTCAACCTACGTCTGCAGAGTGCCCGTTGGAGTTGATGATGGGCTGAGTCCCAGACCCTCTCACTCTCCCGGAACCAGTAATCAACCGCAGGGACGTCGGAGGGTTCCCCAGACCAGGGGAAGAGGGGCGGCTGATAGCCGAGTACGCACTGGAACGGAGTCAGGCCGATGGGGGGTTGTCGAAGGGAGTTCTGTGCGTACTCGCCCATCCTAGGAACTGGTTCCAGGAGTCCTGGTGGCCATGACAGAAGGTACGGAGGAAACAGCCAATCTCCTGGATCTTTCTTTCCATCTGCCCGTTCGTCTGAGTATGGTATCCGGACGTGAGGCTTACGGTCACACCTAGGAGTGCGAAGAAGGCTTTCCATACTTTGGAGATGAATTGAGGACCTCTGTCTGATACGATGTCTTCGGGGATGCCATAATACAGGAAGACGTGGTTAAACATGGCTTCCGCGGTCTCCAGGGCTGTGGGGAGTCCTCGTAGTGGGAGCAGTCGGCAGGACTTCGAATTGGGCAGGTCTGTAATGAAGTCTACCCCTAGGTGTGACCACGGACGTTTGGGAACGGGCAGAGGCAGGAGTTTCCCAGCTGGCAGGTGTTGAGGGCTTTTAGCCATGGTGCATTCCCGGCATCCCCGCACGTACCTTCTGACATCAGCTGGCATGTGTGGCCACCAGAAGCGCTGGCGTAGCAGCGAGAGGGTTTCATTGACCCCAGGGTGACCAGTGCCCAGTGATTTGTGCGAGGAGTGAATGAGAGAGATGCGTTGTGCTCGTGTGATGTACTGCAAGCCCAGAGGACAGCCGGCGGCACTTTGGTGGAGGCATTGGTAGAGGGCAAGGTCTCTTCCGACCATGTGATGGCATCCGCCTTGATGTTCTTGGCCCCTGGCCGGTAGGAAATGTGAAAGTCGAACCTCGTGAAGAAGAGTCCCAGCGAGCCTGTCGGGGGTTGAGTCGTCTTGCCTCTCGGAGATACCCCAGGTTCTTATGGTCAGTGAGGACCATGAACGGATGTTTGGCGCCCTCTAACCAGTGCCTCCACTCCTCCAGTGCGAGCTTGATGGCGAGGAGCTCTCGGTTGCCGATGTCGTAGTTAACCTCTGCCGGGCTGAGCTTGCGGGAGAAGAAGGCACATGGATGGAGACGGCTGGGGTTCCCCTGCTTCTGAGATAGGACCCCACCCACTGCGGTGGTGGAGGCATCCACTTCCACGACGAATGGGATCTCGGGATCGGGATGGACCAAGAGGGGAGCTGTCGTGAATGCATCCCTCAGGGTCTGGAAGGCTTTGGTGGCGGATGAGGTCCAGGACAGAGACTTGGGCTTGTTGCGGAGAAGGCTGGTGAGGGGACTGGCGATGGAGCTGTAGTTCTGGATGAAGCGTCGGTAGAAATTGGAGAAACCTAGGAATCGTTGCAGTTCTTTAACAGTAGATGGGGTTGGCCAGGACCGGATGGCTTCCACCTTCCTCTCATCCATCCGGATGCCACTGTGATCGATGATGTAACCGAGGAACTGCACTGAGGGCTGATGGAAGGAGCATTTCTTGGCCTTGAGGTAGAGCTGGTAGTTCCTCAGGCGTTGAAGGACCTCCGCAACGTGACGGCGATGGTCGGCCATGCTCCGGGAGTAGATCAAGATGTCATCAATGTAGACCAGCACGAACCTGTGGAGACACTCCCGGAGCACCTCATGTATGAAGTCCTGGAATACGAGCGTTGGCGAGTCCATATGGCATCACGAGATATTCGTAGTGACCTGTGGGCGTGACAAAGGCGGTCTTCCACTCATCCCCCTCACGTATCCGGATGAGGTTATACGCGCTGCGGAGGTCCAACTTCGTGAACACAGTGGCACCACGGAGATGTTCCAGGGCAGCTGGGACGAGAGGAAGGGGATACCGGAATTTGACAGTGATGTTGTTTAGGGAGCGGTAGTCAATACAAGGCCGCAAGCCTCCGTCCTTCTTTGCCACGAAGAAGAAACTCGAAGCAGCAGGGGAGGTGGATGGACGGATGTAGCCTTGCTCCAGCGCCTCCTTGATGTAATTCTCCATGGCCTTCTCCTCTGGAAGGGAAAGGGGATAGATTTTCCCCCTGGGCACTGGTTCACCTGGCAGCAGATCGATGGCGCAGTCCCATGGCCGATGGGGAGGCAGCTTGGAAGCCCGTTGGGGACAGAAGACGTCTCTGAAGGGGGCGTAACAGGCGGGGACATCCACCGATCGTCTCTTTACCGGACTCTCGATGGACGTGGCACAGACAGGGAGATCTTGGGGACGCGGAGAGGGACGAATCGGTGGAGATGGGAAGCAGTCCGGGAAGCAGCTGTCGCCCCACTTCAGGACTTCTCCCGTCTTCCAGGAGATGACTGGGTTGTGCTGCTCTAACCATGGACGCCCTAAGATGATGTCAGCGGTGGATTCCTCCAGAACCAGCAGGTGTAGTCGCTCCATGTGGAGGATTCCGACTTGCACTCCGATGGGACCCACGGAGCGACTAACCTGCCTCCGACTGAGTGGTCTAACCGTTATCGACTGGATTTGGTCGTCGAAGTTGCAGACGTGCGGCACTTGAGCTGGCAGCAGAGGGTTCCCGAGATGAAGTTCCCGGCTGACCCAGAATCGAAGAGGGCAGTAACTGAAAGGGACACTCCAGCAGCAGTAAGGTTCACAGTTGTGGTGAGTGGCTTCATCTTAGTGAGAGAAGGGATGATTGCACTCACCATGGGTCGAGGAGGACGGACTGGGCATTCGGAGATGTAATGCCCAGGTAGACCGCAGTATAGGCAGAGATTCTGGGTCAGCCGTCTCTGCCGCTCAGCCGATGTCAGTCGGTTGTTCTCCAGTTGCATGGGCTCGGGATTGGGTTCTGGAGTGCTGACATCACCTGGTCGGCGGAGGAACAATGACGACTGGCCCTGGTGCTCTTCAATGCACGACTGCATACGAGTGGCGAAGCATATGGAGAGTTGGATGAAGCGTTCTAGCCCGATGGGATCCTCGTATGCAGCGAGATGCAGCCGCACCCGAGGATCCAGACCCTGTCGGTAGGTCGTAATCAAGGACTGCTCGTTCCATCCACTAGCAGCAGCGAGGGTTCGAAACTGTAGAGCATACTTATTAACAGTGGAGGTACCTTGTTTCAGATGATATAACTGTTCTCCAATCGACTAATCCCATGATGGTTTCCCAAAGATCTCCTTGAAGTGAGACATGAACCCCGACAGGGTCTGGATCACTGGACTGTCTGTGGACCACATGGATTCCGCCCAACGGATCGCTTTACCGGAAAGTTGAGATGTGATGAACGCTACCTTAGGGCGGTCGTTGGGGTACAGGCGCAGCTGCATCTCCAGGACCAGCGAACATTGTAAAAGGAATCCGTTGCAATCCTCCGCTGAACCAGAGAAGGGCGCCGGTCTGGCCATGGGACTGGCGTACTCAGGGGGGCGAAGAAGCGGTGGTGTGCACCCGGAAGTGCTCGCCGGTGAAGGTGAAGGTGCGCTGGTGGCTGGTCGACGAGCTCTTGGAAAGGATCCGGGGTGCTCATCCTGGTGCGCTGTAGAGGTCCGGTAATCTGTTACAAACAGAGGTGACACGGATAACAGAGGCAGGTGAAAGCAGAGTTTATTTGCTGAACCAGGAAGTGAGCAGGTGCTGTGAGAGTCCGAGAGAGTGTTTCTGGTGAATGCTGGATATGCTGGTTATACGATACGTTTCTTGAATGTTGAACACAGGGACAATGGATCGAAGGAGACAAGGACCAGGAGACAGGACGAGACGAGGAGACACTCAGGGTTTGTTGGAAATCAGGTAGGTAATCAAGTGAGTCCGAGGAAGCAAGCATGTAGAGTCATGTACAAACGTTAACGGACAGTGACTGAGTGTGAGCGTGGTGCTTAAGTGCAGGTGGTGATTGCTGTGGTGATGACGTGCAGGTGTGCGTGCTCAGTACTCAGGTGATTGGGATTGTTGTGGTTGTGAGAGGGTGGAGCCTGGCGTGCTTGTAACACCCCTGTTGTTGTCCACAAAACTTCAGTACCGACACTTTGAAATAAAAGACAGGGAAAGCAATAAAGGGCATTGCTAACAACACACCCAGCCAGCCACCTACGTTTTTCATAACAAGCTCCGAGTGCAGCTTCATCCTCTGTCACTGGCCTGCTGCTGGATTTGTAAATCGCGTTGGTCCGGTTCGGGATCCTTTATCCTTTTTTTTCTTACAGCGAACGCCTTGTGAAAGAATTTGGTTTAACTGCTGCCATCTCTACGAAAGTGATCATCCTAACAAGGTTTTGGCGGAGTCGGAGTGACTGTGTCGCCCGCGCACTTTCGCTTTAGTGGCCAAGAACGGAAAGTTGAATGACAGGTGATGAGAACCAATCAGATTGGATAAAATAACACGCATCCAATTCTGATTCGCCTGGGACGCAGCGACCTGCATCCGGAGGAGGATCTTTAAGAAGCCAATTAGAGACCAGCTTCAGATCACATGCTGCCCGTATATTTTTGGACCCAAATAGACATCCATTTGTCCGGCATCCCTCGCCCATGAAACCGCATGAAACATATTGAAGAACATATAAAATAGTTAACCCATCAAAGCCAGTTTTTATTAAATGCTGAGGCTCTTACTAACAGCCGGCACGTCGTATGAGTAAACTATTTTATTTTTATTTCACTTTTATATCATTTTTGTATACATGTATATTTCTGGAATTTTGATGGCTGCTGCACACGCACACAGGACTGCAACACAAGATTTTCACTTGCCATTTCGGTTTGTTTCTCACCAGCAAACCCTATAGTAGCTATAGCCTACCTTCAGAACGCTTGGAATTTAGCCTACGACACGAGTTGCAGAGGATTATATTACAAATTTGCATCCGCTTGAAAAAAATGTATGGGTAAATGCATATTCTTGACGCGTTTATTGCAACTGTGTAGACCAGCGGCTTTATACCAGCAAAGTGCCAGGGGGTCCGCGAATTTGCTATATCATACCCCATTTTCCGTCACGTTTTTTATTATCATGAAACATGCTGTGATTTATTCCAAAGTGACTAATAATGCATTTAACATCAAATAATCGAAGTGTTGACTTTTAAAAGTAGACTCGTTCGCTGTAGGCTATTTTGTTTCATGTTTGTGGTGTGCGCCAGATGTTCAAGGAGACCAAGGCGCACACAGCGCATCCTGTTTTATTTATTTTTCAAAGGCATGACATTGTAGTCATTTTAAATGTGCCCAAATAAAATTATACATTTTACTGTTTCGATGAGGATTATGGTGTCCTACTCATCTGTAGCCTATGATGATGACAGTATTAGGAATAGTTATTAGGACAGTATTCCCCTGCTGAGGAAAAAAACGAATTTGGTGCCGGTGCCTCACAAACATTTAAAAAATATTCTGCTTAATTTAATTGGTCTTTTGTACAATGGTCAATGGTTAATGGTTACAATTGGTCTATTGGTCAAGTAGAATGCGCATAGCCTAGCTATATGTAGTGTTGTTGTAGCTATTTTATTTACCGGTAGCCTATTTTATACTAATTTTCAGTGGTTAAATTGGGCCGGGGCTCTCCGAGGCTCAGCCCCGGAACATAGCCTGCTCGTTTGTGTCCTGATGCAGGGCCAGCCCGTGGCATAGGCGGAATAGGCAAATGCTAGAGGCGCAAAATGTATTACTGATACTATTTTATTAACCCTCGTGCACTGTTCGATTTCTGGTTACACCCCTTAAGGTCCGGGTCAAATTGACCCTAATTGGATTCAATACAATTCCCCAAAAATCACACTATGAAAAAACACATACAATCAGGTACAAACAATTAACTTTTAATATCAATACTTTTCACACATTACAAAGAATAAATATCTGAATTTACGATTTATAAAAATACTTTTAACCATTTTTATTTTTAAGATTGGCCCTTAGGACACTTGCCTTTATACATTTAGAACAATACTATCTTAGTCTAAACCTAAAGTAATCTTGACCAACTGTATAGCATTTTAAAGCTTTCAGACTCTAATTTTCATATTTGGTGACTGATTTTCAAAAGAGATGACAGAGCAGGAGATAAATAGCGATAGATTCGTCATTTGTGATGCGGTATCAAACTATAACGCACGTTTTGACTCATTCCATATTTTTTTATATGCATTTTAGAGATTGAATTCAAATCAAATATTAACATTACTGCCCAAACTACTTCTCAATAGGATGTCTGCTTCATAAATATTTTGAAAAGTATGAAAATATAACGTTCAGATCACTCAAACCATATATGGAAATCTAAGAGTCTACATGTCATCTAGTGGAAAACGTTGGTACTGCACACAAAAACTTTTTTTTTGAGATATCAACCTAAAATTTGGTACAGAAATTGTTCAGATATTTAGCTTTGATTTTCTTGAGGTTTTAGAATTTAACATGTTTTGTAAATGTATATTTTATATAAAAATTTCAAAACACTGCTTCATGAAGTTGTTAATAGTTGAAGAGCTCTGAGATACAACAAAGTGTTTTGTATTTTGTGTCTGTACAGTTGCTTTTGAATAGCTGTCCTATATGGGTCAAATTGACCCACGAACAGCAAGAGTGTATAAAATGTTGATATGCACATTTCACAACGCATTATCATGTTGAAACTTTGCATGCATGTTAATGACCCTAAATGAGAAAAGGTCACACATTTTCAAGAAAAACAATGTAGGTTAGATAGTATTTCAGATAGATTGAAAAAAGAAATTATAGCTCATTTTTACCATTTGTGGCATACAAAAAATATTTCTGTATTGAAAAAATGGGGAAATGCAAATTTTTTTAGCTTCATAGGTTAGTAAAAAACTAAAATAACAAAATATAACCAAGAAATTTTATTATTTTGGGCCTCTACAATTGCCTTAGAACATTAAAATATGCGGGTCAAATTGACCCGTGAACATCACGAACGTAACAGTAAATGTGTGTGTATATGTCAAAACACATCAGCGTGTTGAAACTTTGTATGCATGTTCATGACCCTAAAGGCCTGTTCACACCAGGACGATTTTCGCACGCGTTTATCGCCGACGTTTAACGCCTCGTGACTAAACAATGGGCGCCAATGTGAGTGTGCACACCGACGCGTAAAACGCCAGGCGTAAAAACGTCATTTTAAAAAAAACGCCTCGGGTTCGTTTTTTTATTTTGACGCGGCGCGTTAAAAACTGGCCGACCAATGAGATCAGTGCTTTTGTTCACGTGCCTGGAGCTGCTGAAGTGACCGTAAAACACGACTTGGTGGCGCTCAAGCACAAAATCGTTCTTGCCGAGCACACATTGATACGAAGAAGAAGTAGTAAGTAGACAAAGAAGAAGATGGGCTGCTAATGCTGCTTGCCAGTTAGCAAAAAGTGTGTGAATGGTTTTGCCATAGACATAATATATCTGTGGTTTTGGCAAGCACGTAAATACTGTCTCTCCTTTTCTTCTGTGTGTCAGAAGCGTAAAGTGCTGCAGCACCACCTTGTGTACCGGGAGCGCATCTACTGAATGTGCACGTTCACTCGGCGCATCGCCAGTGGAAATCGCTTGGGTGTGAACACTCAAGACGCGCCGAAAAACGTCACGAAAAACGCTGGCGATAAGCGCGTGCGATATTCGTCCCGGTGTGTACAGGCCTTAAATGAGAAAAAGTCACAAAATTTAAAGAAAAAAAACATAGGTTAACTGATATTTCTGACATCTTAAAAATCAAAATGGGTAAAATTGACCCGCAACATAACACAAGGGTTAATATTAATAAAAAATATTACCAAATAAAGTGCAAAAAAACCCCTATCTAAGTCCCCCGCCTCTTCCCGGTCCGCCGCATCAATCTCCCCCCGCCGATCTACTTGAAGTGCGTCAGAAATATAACGCACGATCAGTTTAACGTTGGGAATTTGTTGTGTCACGTCGCCTCTCGCTGCATCTAACGTAGACAGGATTGCTTTAATTTTTTAGGGTGCTTGGCCGCTCGCGCCAGGTGTAGACACGGTGAAAGTTGCCTGATAATTTATGATCGATGGCCGAATTGTAGTGTTTAAAAAGACAGAAGCCCTCTGATGCAGGGAAGATAAGGGATAAATGGCTCTTCTTACTTAGTATTTCTGTCTTGTTTCTAGTCTAGAACTTCGTAAATCAAGATGCATTTACTAGATATGTAAAAAGACAGAAAATATATTTTCTTGTTTTCTTGAAAATAAAATCATGTGAGTTTTTGCTTAAAACAAGCTAAATTATCTGCCAATGGGGTGAGAAAAATAATCTAGTTTCTGACTGAAATCTTGTTTCTTGTTTCTGTCCCAAACAGAAATAAGATCATTTTTCTCACCCCATTTGGCAGATGATTTAGCCTGTTTCAAGCAAAAACTCACTTAATTTAGTCCATAGTTGCATAGTTTAGTGGAAGATTGCTGCCGTCTACTGGAAAACAAACACTTTTGCTAGTTCTCAATGCATAGTTTGTGCATGAATGCTAGATGCAATCTTGCTATTTGTGTTTTGGCTGTAATGTGTCGTAGGTGTTATTTTTGTACAGTTTAACTATCATCAGCCTTTTAAAATATAAAATAATAATAATATCATGAACATAATGACGGGGTAGATTGGACTGGACATCATATAAAACAACAACAATAAAAATAAAAATAAAAACATCAATGCATTACAAAAATAAAACAGTAGTAATTCCACAACTTAGACTGATAACATGTAGTGCAAAACCTTGATACAAGGAACACCAAGTAAAATCTTGCCTTGGGCAGCAAATTGGTCAGGGCTGGCCCTGTCCTGATGTGCCTGTTTGCAGTCAAGTTGCCTACTAGAAATTATGTCACATAAAATTTGATGAAAGTGATGCTTTTGAAAACATATTTCTGACAATAAATGAAAGATTTTTGAAATGGCATGTCTATTTCGTCTCGGCGGAGCTGAGAGGAGAACAATCGGAACACGGCCGCATTCTTGTTCAGCTGCTTAATCTCGTTGTCAGTCGACCATAATTGCGCACCGCTCGCGAATGTGCATCTAGGTGACCTGGTCACCACAGACCCAAATCTTCTCAGCTGTTGCTACTGTCTCTTCATGTGGCACATTATGTTTGGCACATTGTATGGGTCACTTTTTTAATGGTCACGAAGTTCGTTCAAATTCAAATGTAGTACCTACTCACAGTATGTGATTTTGGACGCACACTATGTCTTGTCTTTATGTGGGGGGATACTAAAGTTTTAACCTGTCAACGCAATGGAATTGTGAGTTAGTGTTGTCATGTTTATAGTGTTATTAGATTAGATTAGATTAGATTAGATTAGATTCAACTTTATTGTCATTACACAAGTACAAGTACAAGGCAACGAAATGTAGTTATTTAGGTTTATTGGAGTTGGTTGTACAACATTGGTTTTTGTTTCATTTGTTTTTTGGAGGAAAATTAATGTCTCAGAAGATATTACCTCATGACACTTACCTGTGGATAGTAGTGCCCCAAAAGGGGCGGAGTCTGGCCCTTAAAAGCTGTGGCCAGACTCCATGGTACTTGCTAAAGCTAAAGAAAACAATCCGTATAAACTATAGTAGATACTCGTGAGATTTGTGTACATAATTGTTTAGTTATATATCTTTCACTTATTTTGTTGTTTTATTTGTGTTGGTTTGGTACTTTGTTTTTGGGACGGTACACTTGTAAATATATTCACTGCTGGACTATTGGATTTTCGGGGTACTTGTTAAGAAACACCACCATACTCTGAAGAGTATTTGCAGGTTGAGCCATCATTTTTTAAAATTAAATTTAAAAAAAATATTTCCCTTTTGGACCGCAACACGTCCACAGTAGTCTGGAGGGGACCCAGTTTGGGCCCTGCCAACGGTCTACTGTTTCACAAAGATAAACAATGCAGATTTATTTAATCATATTTACCAGGGGTGCCAATAATTCTGGCCACAACTGTATATAGATCAGTGATTGCGGATGGTTTATATCATTCATACTGGCAAACAGCCTTTGGATTTTCATCAATGGCAGCTGCCAAACCACTCCTTGGCAACCAAACAGTACCCTAGCAACCATTTAGCAAGACCTGTATCTCTGCATCAGAACACAGACATGGGCTTTGGCTCTTTTGACTCATGCTAGCTAACAGGACTTACAACACGATACACATGCTAGTATTGAATAGCTGAGCTAAAACATATTAAGAACATGCTTAAAACTTAATAAAAACTCCTTAGTAACCATCTGTGACAACTAGCAACTGCCTAGCAACAACCTATTAATCAATCAGAACACCCAAGCAACCATCAAGTAAAACCATAGCAACCAACCAGAATACCTTAGCATCCACCTAGCAACCACCCACAGCACCCTAGCAAGGACCTAGCAACCACCCACAACACACAAACAACCACCTAGCAATGCACTAGCAACCACCCAGAACACTCTAACAATACCCTAGCGACTGCCTAGCAACAACATTGCAACCCCCTAGCAACCGCCTAGACCATCCACCCAGACAGTCTACATTTACATTTACATTTACTTTTATCCAAAGCGACTTACAACTTGGGGGTACACAAAGCAATTGGTCATGAAGAGTCGAGTAAGTGCAACAAGTGCCTGAAATACTGAGACCGTATACATTGCTCAGTGTAGCGTAGGCTACAGTAGGGAGGGGAAAAGAGGGGGAAAAAGGAAAGGAAACAAAAGGTTTTTTTTTTAAGAGGTTAAGTGCTCACGGAAGAGCTGAGTTTATAATTGACTTTTGAATGTTGTCAATGATTCTGCGTTTCGGATGGTGTTGGGAATATTGTTCCACCATCTGGGAATGTTGAATGAAAATGTTCTGGAAAGGGATTTTTTGCCTCTCTGTGATGGTACCACAAGCCGTCGCTCCTTAGCTGAGCGAAGGCTTCTGGTGGGGGTGTGGATTTGTAGAATCGAGTCAAAGTATGCAGGAGCTTAGCGCGTGGTGGCTCTGTAGGCAAGCGTCAGCGCCTTAAACTTGATGCAAGCAGCGAGTGGTAGCCAGTGCAGAGAGATGAAGAGTGGATTCTGGATCATCGAAGTGTTTGGATCGCACAAGAGGGGATTCCAGCCAGAAGCGCATTGCAGTAGTCAAGTATAGAAATAACCAGGGCCTGTACAAGAAGCTGAGAAACTCAGTCTTTGCCAGGTTGAGCTGCAGGTGATGTTTTCTCATCCATGCAGAGATGTCAGCCAGACAGCTGGAGATTCTTGCAGGTACTGTGGGGTCCTCTGGTTGAAATGAAAGGTAGAGCTGGGTGTCATCAGCATAGCAGTGGTATGAGAAGCCATGTGCCTGAATGATGGGTCCCAAAGAAGTAGTGTAGATGGAGAAGAGGAGAGGACCAAGCACTGAGCCCTGAGGAACCCCTGTGGTCAGTTGATGTACTTCGGATTCCTCTCCTCTCAGGCAACCGTGAAAGACCTACCTGTGAGATAAGACTCAAACCAATGGAGCGGAGTCCCTGTGATGCCCAGTGATGAGAAGGTGGACGGAAGAATCTGATGGTTGACCGTGTCAAAGGCCGCGGATAGATCGAGCAGGACGAGGACTGTTGATTTGGAATCAGTTTTAGCTATCCGCAGGGCTTCAGTGACGACAGTAGTGCAGTCTCTGTGGAGTGGCCCCTTTTGAAACCTGATTGGTTGACGTCCAGCTGATTATTCTGTGAGAGGAAGGAGGAAACCTGGTTGAAAACAACTTGTTCAAGAGTTTTCGCTATGAATGGTAGGAGAGAAACAGGTCTGTAGTTATCTATGAGTGATGAGTTTAATGTGGGTTTCTTAAGCAGTGGAGTTACCCGAGCCTGCTTGAATGTGGTAGGGAAAATGCCGGTGCCGAGAGATGTGTTGATGATGTGTGTGAGTGCTGGTAGGAGTGTAGGAGAGATGGCTTGAAGGAGGTGTGAGGGAATGGGATCGAGAGGACAGGTGGTAGGATGGCTGGAGAGGAGAAGTTTAGATACTTCTGACTCAGTGAGTGTAGAAAATTTAGAGAGAGGATGTTTGATTGTGGATGTGGCTGATCTAAAATCCACAATGTGTGTGGGTGAGAACTGACTGCTGATAGTTGTTGTTTTGTTTGTGAAGAATTGGGCAAAATCGTCTGGAGCTAGGGAGGTGGTGGGAGGTGGTGGGGGAGGACAGAGGAGAGAGTTGAATGTTCTGAAGAGTGTCCGCGAGTTTGAGGTGCTGTTGATCTTGTTTTGGAAATATGTAGATTTAGCTGCATGTACTTCATCTGAGAAGGATGCGAGCAGGGACTGATACTTACCTAGATCAGATGGGTGGTTAGATTTATGCAATTTTCTCTCTGCTGCCCTGAGTGTCGTCCGGTGTTCACGAATAACATCAGATAACCAAGGGTTAGGGGGAGTAGGACGTGCTGGCCTAAAAGAAAGAGGGCAAATACTGTCTAGACAAGAAGTTAAAATGGAGCATAAAGTGTCAGTTGCAGTGTTGACATCCATAGTGGAGAATTGTGTGGATGTGGGAAGGGAGGATGACAGAGCAGAGGATAGATGAGAAGGAGAAAGTGAGGTTTCGCCTGAAAGTAACTGGTGGAGGAACTGGTGGTGCATGAGTAGTGACTTGAAGATTGAATGTGATGAAGAAGTGATCTGAGATGTGTAGAGGTTTGACCAAAATGTTGTCTGTAGAGCAGTTGCGTGTGTAAATGAGGTCCAGATGGTTGCCAGATTTGTGGGTATGTGAAGTGATGAGGCGTTTAAGATCGAATGATGCTAGGAGGGAGTGGAAATCTGAAGCATAAGATTTGTCTAGGTGAATGTTGAAGTCGCCAAGGACTATGAGTGGACTGCCATCCTCTGGGAATGAGGACAGCAGAATATCAAGCTCATCAACAAAGGTGGTCAATGGACCAGGGGGCGGTAAATGACTACAATATGGATGTTAAAGGGAGTTTTAAGCGTAATAGCGTGGTATTCAAATGTGTTATTATTGCAAAGAGATGTATGGGTTGAGTATTTAGAGTCGTTAGAAACGAGAAGACCCGTGCCTCCACCCCTCCCAGTCTGGCGAGGGGTGTGGGAGAAAGAGAAGTTATTAGAAAGAGCACTAGGTGTTGCTGAGTCTTCTGGGCATACCCAAGTCTCAGTCAAGGCCAAGATTTTGAGAGCGGATTGAGTGGCAAAGGCTGGAATGAAGTCAGCTTTATTGACAGCTGACTGACAATTCCATAGTCTCACAGAAAAAGAAGGAGGGGCATTAGAGGAGGAGCGAACAGGACTTAGATTAGCAGTGTTACGGTGGCGTGAAGGCCTACGTCTAATAGTGGGACGTGGTTGAGAAATAACGGGAATGGACTGTACACACATGATTAGAGAGAGGAAAGGAAGGTGAAAACGCCAGCTATGGAATGCTCGTTAAATAGATACTATTAACTGCTTGAGTGAGCTCAGCTGGGAGCTCGGCAGGCTCTGATAATAATACTTCAACGCGCAGATAAGATAGCCCGTGAATTGCTTCAAATCAATACCAATCTCTAGCTGAATAGGGCAACTTACTTAAGTGCAAAACGCTCGTTCAGTGATAACGAACTCAAGAAAATTATTCAAATGCAATTTACTATGACAGGATAAATTACAGACAGACAGAATACAATGCAATATCAGTAGGAGAATCAACACTGTTCTAGCAAATACTACTTTAAGCCGTGCAACAAAGCTACAGAATAAGTTCAAACACTTACATGCACTCTCCCGAACTGCTTCACTCGCCATTCGCTTCCCTAGTCTATGCCATATTTTTATTTTTGTTTATCTTGATGTAAAGTTGCTGTGATTAAAAATAATTATTGTCTTTATTGTATTATTTGCTCATCTGTAAAGCAGAATGTTTCATATTTTCATCAGTGAAAGTGATTCTGGATGCGGATACGGCTCATCCACGTCTCACCGTGTCTGATGATGGGAAACAAGTGAGGGATGGAAACAGAAAACAGAACGTAGTGGATGGGGGAAAACACACGTTTAGTGAATATCTTGGTGTTCTTGGGAAGGACGGATTCTCCTCAGGGAGTTTTTACTTTGAGGTTCAGGTCAAGGATCAAACTCAGTGGGATTTAGGAGTGGCCAGAGAATCCTGTAACAGGAAGAGCGGGATCGATCTGAGGCCTGAGGATGGATACTGGACTGTGGGTCGGAGAGATGGGGAGTATCGGGCTCGTGATTCTCCATCTGTCTCTCTTTCTCTGAGAGTGGAGCTTCAGAGGGTCGGGGTGTTTGTGGATTATGAGAAGCGTCTCATCTCTTTTTATGATGTGGTGTCCATGTCTCATATCTACTCTTACACTGGGAAGCCTTTTAATGAGAAACTCTATCCATTTGTTTGTTTGGGGTATTGGTCTAATAATAACTCCACACCACTGATTATCTGTGATGATTACTAATGAGATCAATGAATACATTTACATGATTAAATGACATAAAAGCAAATACAATTAAAAAACTAATATCAATATTAAATATTATTTACACTGCCATTCAAACATGTGGACACAAAGAGTTCACAGTCACCTGATCACTGATGACCTCATCATCTCCACTGTATATGTGGATATATAGAATTATTAGATGTGTCCAAACTCTGATTAGATGTTGGAAACAGATGAAAACATGAGTTTAAGTTTATTCATCATATATTCATATGTTCTCATTTACACACATATTCTTCATTTTCATTTTTCATTCAATTCCATTTGATTTTGTCTGAAGGAAATATTTCACCCAAAAAGAAAATGTTGTGTCTCTCCAACCCGGTTTTTATTGTTCTGTTAAACAAAATGTTGAGATGTTTTCACACGATTGAGTCTTTGGTCCATTCTCATGATTTTACTGCCAATCTCTCATGAGGACTAAATGAGTATTGTAACAGACTTTATTTGATCCTGTCATGATGTATTAATGTACGTTCTTGCGCTCGTTGTGTATGTGTGTGTGTGTGTATGCAATGTATTTTTCCCCTCGGAGCTTGCCGTATATTGGTTTGAGCATGCGCACTTTTGTACTGGAGTGTCGCGGGTTTTTGAGGCTGGATATTACACATGTGACAGAGAATAAAGTGAAGCAAAGTTCGGACGAAAAAAGTTTGTTGTCAACCGAAACATGACTGAAGCAGAAAACAAGATTTATTTAGGCCTACAGCTGAAATAAAATAATTATGTATTTGATTGAACTAAGCCAAATCAAAATAAGCCAAATTATGTGAAATGAACATGAAGTTTGGTATTGAAAACTTAAAGTTCACTTTACTTTTTACTTTCATAAAGTTATACCGTCTACTTTTATACATTCAAATAACTCAATTCTACTTAAATACAACTTAACTGAGTCAATGTAAGAAGATGAAGTGAACTAAACATGTTTTGCAGTGACTCTGAAAGTGTCTGTTGTGACTGTACTGTAACATCTTTCATTCAGCTCATCTCAGGGTGAGTTAAAACATGTTTATAGTCATCAGATCATTTTGCTTCATACAATCTGAAGATTTAGATTGTAATTTTATGTTTTTTCCATTTTCTCTGGTAACTTACAGTATGCATTGAGCTTTACATTAAATCTGAATTATTCTTTATTAAAAATGATTGAAATAAAACATGAACTTGAACAAACAGTGAATGCAGCACAGTTGTGAATTTATTACTCATTACAGTGAACACAGAGCTGGAGGAAACACTTTAAACAACTAAAATATAAAAGGATATTTTTATTTTTTTAAAAGCAAAAAACTTCTAAACCTTAAAATGAACAGAATAAAGAAACTGAACTACACAAAAACTGTCTAAATAAAACCACTGTGCTGTAAATCAACACAACTCCATTCCTCTCTGTCTCCAGTGTTATAAAATAAGCTGTCAGTTATTCATAATTCAAAATAAACTAACAAATGAAATGATCGGCATAAACCCAAGCACAGCCGTTTCTGCAAAACACTTTACACACATGCCGATCTGTTTTATGATCCGATTAGTAAAGCAAAGTAACATTTCCTTTGGTTCAGAAAGTCCTGTGAATGTTCAGCCCTCAGCATTTGGCATCACATCAGAAACACAAAAGGAAATATTATTCATCAGAATAATGATGTTCAGATTTAGCTCTTCTACAAAACTAAAGTATATATAGACTTCTGAAACTGCTTTCAGTGAAAAACACCTTCAGTTAACACACACACATGCCTCAGTAAATGAGGACGGATACACAATCTCCCACAATCCTCCTCAAATGCATCATGTCACAGTGCTTTGGTGAACATTGCACATATGGTCTTAGGTTATATAATATCGAAGGGAACAAACCGTTAATATGCATTAAAAGTTGACTCAAGAAATTATTGCATCCATAAATGTTAATAATGTCATACAAGTCAGATCAACGAATCACCTTTAGAGAAAAACACTTGTGTTAATTTTAGCTTGTGCAACTATATACTAATTCAGTATTGTTCCCTTGTTTAAACTGCATTCAAATACTAGTAGCACTTTACAATAAGGTTTAATTTTTTAACATTGGATGCCTACTATACAAAAAAAGTGTCAAAATGTTACCTTTAGGGGTACAACAGCTTGTCATTGGGGCATATTTGTACCTTTTGTACCACAAAAAGTTTCATAGTAGTACCTTAAGGTACGTATTTGTACTCTAGGGCAGTGGTTCTCAAATGGGGGTACGCATACCCCTGGGGGTACGTGAAGACACTCCAGGGGGTACGTGAAGGCACTCCATGGGGTACGTGAGATTTTAAAATATAGCCTACATATATTTAAAAAGTAGCATCCATGCAAAAATCCTTTAAAAATAATTCTTTAAT